>JAMKQA010247733.1:0-17732 GCA_024699735.1 Posidonia australis
GGTTTGAGTTTAATTATGTGATTTTAAATTGATTTCTTTTGGGATTTAAAGTTTTTAGGTTTTTCCTAGATTTTAATTAGAATTTTAGTTTAAATCAAGTTCTTGAGTTTTAATTAAAGTTTTTTCCTTTACTTAATTTTTAGATTTTAAACATGGTTTTTTAATTTAATTAGGTTTTTTTTTTGTTTGGATTTTAATTAGGTTTTTTCTTGAAATTAAATGGATTAAAGTGGCTGAAAATGGATTTTATTTGGTTTTGATTTTTAATTAGGGTTTTACTTGATTAATTAGGAATTTAGTAGATTTTGTCTAATTTGGTTTTTAATTAGGATTTTTCTTGATTAATTAGAGTTTTAAGTGGATTTTGTTTAATTTTGGTTTTAATTAGTGTTTTTCTTCTTAGATTAAGATTGAGTGGGTTTGTGTGGTCCTAGTGGGCTTGTGTGGGCCTAGTTGGGTCTGTCTGGACCTAATGAGCTTACGTGGGCCTAATGGGCTTGTGTGGGCCTAGTTGGGTCTGTGGGATCTACGGAGTTAGGGTTTAGGAGTGATGTTGCAACCAGAACATCTTCCAGAGGAGTCTGTCGTCGAGTGACTGCAAAATCGGGGTGTCTACTGCGGGTTAATCAGAAAAATAGTAAACTAGACATTACATGCCGTTAGGTACTTCACTAGTAAACAACCATCTGGATAGAATTTAAGCTTATTCACTAATAATCACTGATGTTAGTTTTCTACTATTATTGTCAATTTAAAAATTTCTGTGTACTTATGGTGTTTTGATCATTGAAATTCGTTGGTGATATAGCTTTTACTTGCCGGGTGCAATGCTGAACTCTATTGGCTGCGCTCTGTACTCTAGCTTCTAGTGGATGGATGAGGGTTGATGGACCACTGGTGCATGCAAGATGAAGTCCTCGGAACCGAGCAAGATGTCATTTTCAATGTCAACACCATATCCCATATCATCAATATCTGTGCTTCTTAGAGGAGCACTAAACTGTTAATAAGTTAAGCTTGGATTTTCTGCTAATTGAAATCGAGAACTATTGGGTTCTCTATGTGTGGGATTGTTGCAGGTTTAGACATTAGAATCATGTAGTAATGCATGCATGCTCTCACAACAATTTGGTTCCACCCAGAAATTGTTCTGACATCTTACACTCACTACTAAGAGTTGCCTTCTTCTTCTTCTTCTTCTATAGAAGGTGGGTGCTCATCCTTTTATTTTTCTTTTAATGCAGAAAAATGGACATAATGCATGCCTTTCGTTGTGGAGCTCTGTTATGCCTTACCAGTCATGTGCTACTCTTTCATGGCAACATTGCAAATGCATCGGTTAACAGCACCAACATATTTCCCCCTCACACTTGGACTTGGAGCGTTAACGAACCCAATGTGATAAATCACACGTCTGGCCTATTAAAGCCCCTCCTTGTCTACAATGCATCATCAAAGTGGGACAATTTCAGTTTTATGTGTGGCTTTTTCAGTCCACATGGTGCCAAAGGTAGCTTCTTCTTTGGCATTGTCTCCCTCCCCTACCCGGAATATAATTATCCGTCAGCCAAAAGGAACTTGGTGTGGTCTGCCAACAGGAACGAACCTGTGAAGGAGAATGCAACACTACAACTCAGTGAAGATGGGGGTTTGGTCCTACGAGATGTGGATCGCTCTGTTGTTTGGTCAACAAAAAACACATTGTTGACAAAATCAGTGGTGATTATGAAGATGAATCTCACAGAGGGTGGGAATCTTGTTCTGTATGGTTGGAACGACACCATCGCCTGGCAGTCATTTGATCACCCAACTGACACGTTGCTTCACGGGCAGACGCTTTCGGTAGGACGAAAATTGACATCAAATTCATCAGAAGATAGCCCGAGTGAAGGTCTGTACTCTCTTCTTGCCAGTGATCAGATTGACAATGATACTGTGCTTCGATTCTTTTATGGTACCAGTCCTGCCCAGGAGTACTTGAAGGGCGTGGTCAATGGTTCTTACATACAAACTGAAAACTTTGGGGACTATCTGAGACTTGACCATGATGGCCATCTAAGACGACATTATCATAGTGGCGGTCGGAGTGTTGAATTAGAGAAGTTGGATATTCCTTGTGCTTATCCCATGGCTTGCGGAAATTGTAGTGTCTGTACAGATGGTGGTGATTGTACTTGTGCAGATGAGTATGACAAGAGTCGTACAACTTACTTCAAGATTATTGATGTCGATAAACCCACACGTGGATGCCGTGAAATTACAAATTTGTCTTGTCACTCTTCACAACATCACCGCCTCTTAACACTTGATGGTGTTTCTTACTTCAACTTCAACAGCACAAGCACATTGTTTCTAAATTGGACAAGCAAAGAGAGTTGTCAGAATGCATGTTTAAGTAATTGCTCCTGTAAAGCAGCTATGGTTTTTAGCAACAATGGTGATTTGAATGGCTACTGCTACTTGCAGTCACAGATCTTTACCTTAAAAAAAGGTCATTTTAGAGACTGGCAACACCCTTTTTCCCCAAATGAGTCGTACACTACATACCTTAAGGTGGCTCAAGATGGTAGATCTTCAAAATCAACAACGATGATAGTGAGATCTGTTGTCGGTGGTTCAGTAGGGGTGCTTCTAGTTATTGCAATAATAATATTGTCGATGAAGAAAGGAAGGTTTAAAGAAGTGGAAGAAGAAGAGGATTATCTGATTACATTTTTTGGATTACCCACAAAGTTTTCATACCAAGAATTGACAATAGCAACAGTAAACTTCCACCAGAAGCTCGGTGAAGGAGGATTTGGGTCAGTTTTCAAAGGAACACTAACAAATGGCAAACGAGTAGCAGTGAAGAGGTTGGAGAGTATCACTCAAGGGACAAGAGAATTCTTGACAGAGTTAGAGATCATCAGTAGCATTCAACATCTAAATTTAGTAGAGTTGATTGGGTTTTGTGCAGACAAGTTACATAAAGTTTTAGTTTATGAATATATGAGCAATGGTTCCTTAGACAAATGGATTTTTCAAGAGACATTGAATTGTACAATAAGTTGGCAGGTCCGATAAAAGATTGTCAATCAGGTAGCACAAGGACTACGATATCTCCATGAACATTGTATACACAAGATTGCTCATTTAGATATCAAGCCCCAGAATATACTTTTAGATGAAAATTTTAATGCTAAACTCTCTGATTTTGGATTATCTAAGTTGATTGATAAGAATCAAAGTAATGTCATCACTATGATGAGGGGCACACCATGGTATCTAGCTCCAGAATGGTTGACATCAATCATTACTGAAAAGGTTGATGTTTATAGCTTTGGTGTTGTACTTGTAGAAATTATTTGTGGTAGGAGAAACTTGGATCATTTTCAATCTGATGAAAGTGTTGTTCTCCTTAATGAGTTGAAAGATAAAGCAACACAAAATCGCCTGTCAGACATCATCAACAAATACTGTGCAGAGATAGACATCAATGAAGAAGAAGCTATGCAGATGCTACGTTTGGCACTGTGGTGTTTGCATGGCAATCATATTAAAAGGCCTTCAATGTCATCAGTTTTGAAAATCTTGGAAGGTGCAATGAAAGTAGATCATATCTAGGAATTTTATATCTTAACTTCACTAAATGATGTGATATCTGAAGCAATTGTTATTCCTGGTTTTGCATCACTTTCGACAGAAGTACTATTAAGACCAAGATTAAGAAGAGACTTTCCATGTTTATCTTGTCTTCCCTATTTTTATTTTGTTTATTAAGCTACAAGTATTTGTTTCTTTTTTTTATATGTTCTAATATTCAAAATTGGACATCTTTATGTCTATGGTTGTATTTGCTTGTTAAATAGAAAACTATTATATTTGCTATTGTAATCAAGGATAATGCGTAAGAAGAACTTTCATTGTATATTGTTGTATATTTCTACTATGTTGATGTAATGAAAGTAGATCATAATCTAGATTTTGATATTTTAGCTTTACCAAATGATGTAAGATTTGAGGCAACTTGTGTTTTTTTTTCTACATCACTTTTTCTTGTGGTTTATCGTAACTAAGATGAAGGAATGATTTTAAAACTCGTATTTTAACTTTATTTATGTTTGTCTTTTGTCTTACAATTTTTTTTGCCTTCAACTATAAGTATTTATTTCTCTTTTTTATTTTTTTTTAATTCCACAATTGGATATCCTAACGTCTATGATCATTATTGAAGTATGATTTGCATTTGGTGTAACTGGCCTGGTAAAGTAGGCTTTCATTAGATATGTACATGGGTTATATTTGTAATTAGATCAATGAATTTTATGCTTTTAGGATTTATGTGATATATACTCATTAGTAATATATACATGGATTTATATGTAACAACTAAGAGAAATGTGGAGTTAGAATGATACATATGGAATGATACCAAGATCTTTGTTTACATCCCATTCGCTATTAAATTTTTTTTTTCATGTCACGTGGTTTTTCTAGGCATATCTATGTCAATCTTCCATGTTTGTGCTTGTTCTATGCTTCTATAAATGATCGGTAAATTCAATCTCAATAGTTATTTTTGATATTCGAAAATTATTATATTTACTATTGTAATCATGTATAATATGTAAGAAGAACTTTCATTGTATATTATTTTGTATTTCTACCTTATTGATGTTCAATGAAATTTAACTTTTTTTATTTTCAAATACTTCTTGTCACAAAGGGAAATAGATATCGTAAAAAGGGAAATAGAAATAAGTAAAATAGAGCAAATAAAAGTAATTATAAAATATTTAATTGAGCCAAATATCTTCATATATAGTCGAGATCATGCTTTCTTAATTAGCTGAAAGAACAGGTGGAGTAGAAATGGGATTTCATGAAACATGTTTTGCTTCCAAAATGCACTTGAATTCTGCATAGAAAAATAACACATTGGAAAACTGTCATGTTTCTCTTGATCATTAAAAGGAATACATTGTTGAAATTTCGATGCTACACCATAGTTTTCTTGGTCACATGCAAAGTTTCTTTGAAGAAAATAGGAGATGGTTTCTAAAATTGTATAGAAAATTACCATAAAATTCATCATAAGCTAATAATTTTGAAGTTGCCAAGTTAAACTTGTAACTTGCACCATAGAGCCATAACTGATAAAATGCAATGAGGAATTGCTACTTCCAAAATCAATAAAATCAAAACATCTCAGATTGTATATGGAGTATGTCATGAACTAGACCAATGAACTCACTCCCATGAAATTCCTATCATCTCTAATTATCAGTGAAACAACAAATCATTCTAAAGTATGTCGCTTCGTTGTTAAAGCAATCCATCTCTTGTGCTGTTCATGGAGGAAGTGGCTGTGTAGATTCTGTGCAACAGACCACAACCTTAAAACTTCATTTGAATTTGATTTGTAAAGGGGCAAACATAAAATTTATAATTCTTGGACAGTAATTTATATATGCCAATCATTATAAAGTTGGTATATTTTACTTTATGTTGAAGATAGCACAGCTATTGCATGTTTTTACTAGAGTTCTAACTGTTAGAGCATCAAATAATAATTTGATTTATTTATTTATTTATTTGCTAATTAATATGATATAAAAATCTAAAGGTTTATGAAGATCATTTATAATCAACTACACCACCATGAAGAATGGACAATAGGAACAAAAGTTGATGGGATGGAATTAATTATAAGTAACTACCAACCTGGAATTTGCCATGCAAGGAATAAAATCCTTCCTTTCTGTAGAATTTGCCTTTTTTGTTTTTGTAGTTACAGTAGAATGAGTCAGTTTGTCCTTTCCCCTTAATTCTGATGTTTTTTTTATAGTAGCTTAATTCTGATGTGTGAATGTGGTGTTTTGGTTTCTTTCTTCCCCCCTCTATTCATCCATGTTTTAGTTTACAACAAAAACTTTACTTTTGTTTCTATAAATGCGACTCTTAATCATGAATAGCTATGGTTTTTAGTTTGGGTTAGTGTTGCTTCATTACACCATTTTCTGATGAAAATCTGTCATTTATTTTGACTCTAAAAGTCTGTGACTTGAACATACTCATTGGAATCGTGTTCTTGCCTCTGCTGACCGTGGAAAGGTGAACCCCAGGGAACATTCAAAACATTTCAACCGGAAGAAATGCAAATATGTGTAAAGGGAAGGAACTGTGGTTACTGGGGCAAATTCTGGCATTGAATGTGCAACTGCTGAGGGTCTTGCTTCAGGATGCTTCAAGCTGATGCAATTGTTTATATGGTCTGTCGTAGCAAGGAGAGGGGAGAGGTAGCTTGCTCTCAAATTCAGTCATCAATGAGTAACCAAATATACACCTGGAAGTATGATATTCAAAAGCTTATTCTGTGAAATAATAATTACATCATGAAGGGTCCAGTGTGTGGAACTGTGCAGTCATTTACCAATCCATTGGATATTTTTTGTTCATATCAGATCTGTGATCTTTCTTCTGTGAGCGAGATCAAGTCATTTGCATCGAGATTTTCTTCAAGCGAAAGGCCACTTCATGTCCTGGTATGTTTCCTCATTCACATTGCAGTTTATTGTAATCAAGGAATATTCAGTTCAATTATTAGTGTTTGTAGGGTTCCACTTGAAACATAACCAGAAAATTTTAGTTGTTTTTCATCTTGTGAAGTAAATAGATTCAGACCTTGTCACTTTTTTTGTTTAAATAAAAAGTGTCTTGGACATTTGGGTCACTGGCTGTTATTGGTTTAGGTTAATAATGCTGGCATACTTGAGCACAATCGTGTGATTACTTTTGAAGGGTAAGTTTGTGCATCTTAGCATGTCTTTGTGACATTGATGGTCCAAAATCCTGTGTATGAAATTTCACAAATCAAGAAAGCCACGGACAAATTTTAATCTATATTTAATTTTTCATATTAAATAACAATGAGCTGCTTATCATGTTGAATAGCTGGAACTTATTCTTTGACAGAACTGTTGCTGTCGTCATTGGAGAAAGCTTCACCTGATGCTCGAGTAATTACAGTTTCCTCTGGTGGGATGTACACAACTCCTTTAACCAACGACTTGCAGGTAACTATAACTATGATGTTTAACATTCTCAAAATGGAGTTACTTTTTTTTTTTTTTTTTGCTTTCACAGTGCAGCCAACGGATTGCTTGATCATGTTAAGTGTTTAATTAGTTGAGTACTCAATAATGTTGCGTTATTGATGATCAAATCAAAGAGTTTGAAATATTTCATTTCTTTCTGACTGCAGTTCAGTGAGGAGAAATTTGATGGGACAACACAATATGCTCGTAACAAGAGAGTTCAGGTTAGTTGACTGATATCTTGCTCGATATACAATTGCATAAAAGGTGTTCAGATAGATTCAATAGGGATGTTGAATTGAGGGTAGGCTAAAAAGAAGGAAAGGATTAGTGCTTGGATGTTAACATGTATTTTGGTTGCTGGTTGATTATATAGTTGTTTGGGTCACAAGCATGAATTGAGGCTCTTTAGGGATGATAGGAGCGCCTTTTGGAAAGAAAACTAGATATAGAAAAGATCGAGTAAAATACAAAGAAGATTAAGGGGAGTTCACTAATATGCAAAAATTTGGAAGAAAATGTTGCTAACTAATGGAACTTGGTGGAGAGAATATGTCGTGTTCAATAAGTAATTTTGAAGTTCTAATGGCTTCTTTCTGCTATATATGGTTAGTTTCCAGATATTTATATCTTCGCATTGTCATTAACAAAGATGGATGGTGTTTCCTTTCTGTTGTTCTTGCCAACACTTTTTTTCATTTATCTATACATAAATCACATATATGCTCCACTCAGGTGGCATTAACTGAAAATGGTCGGAAATGTATAGCAGTAAAGGAATCGGATTCTACTCAATGCACCCTGGTTGGTCTGTTGCTAAAAGCTTGCCAGGTTTAACTGAAAAGAATACTGCTACACTTCCATATGCATCATGAACCTGAGGAGAATAACTTTATGGTAGTTGTTATGTTTGATCTATTATATGGCATACATCATTTAACAAAACCTAAATAACTGGTGGGATTTCAAAATTAAGACTGCATATCATCTTTGCCAGGTTATCAGGAAACCTGAGAACAAATGAAGAGGGAGCGGACACAACATCAGGCGCATTCTACTTTGACTGAGCTGAAGGACACAAACACTTGCCATACACAGGAACTGTCCATTCCCACAACATCATTGGTTCCATCATTGAGAATGTTCGATCCTTGTGTGGTTTTCCTGCATGAATCTCATCTCAAATCAGCATGAAACAGAATCTACTTAGACAAATATCTCATACTACAAATATGCATAGTAGTGGTTAGTGAATGTGATCAGTGTATTGTTACTGTTTCCACTCTATGTTAGTGTATCCTCAACATGATTTTTATGATATAAGCTTTGTTAGAAAAAAGAGTGATACCAATTCTTGAAGGATTTGGCATCTGACCATATTCATTGTCAAATCAATGAATTATGTATGAGCAACCTCAAATTTGGAAGAGAAGTTTGGGAAGTTACTAATTATCATCATCAATCTATTTCACTCATTGGTTGACCAATTGGCATAGACTATCACTTTGTTATGAAATAAATACACTATTGGTACAAATGACGAATTCAGAAGAGTACAAATTAGGGTTTCTTTTACAGACGAGAAAGTCAATCACCTCTAGTACAATGGTTAATTCAAAATCATGAGCAAAGAATGGGCCAGTAAGTTAACACTAGTTATCAAGGTTAAGTTAATAAATGCCTAATATACGTTGACTCTCCAAATATGGTTGCATATGTAAGTGTTTTTGATGTATTTTAATTCAAGAATATAAGTGCTTGTCTTAGAAACGTTGAAGAATTATATTACTGTGCTCCACAATCACCTCGCTCTGAGTTCTAATAAGAGGATCTCCATTCTCGTTGTGCTTCACTATCTCTTAAACCTAACAATTAAAATGAAATAAGTTAGGTTTTAGAGCCCAAGCGGAAGAGCAAGGGGGTTTGGCCTCTCGCCGACATTTAGACGGGATCGACTTCTTGTTGACAGGCCTCTCGTCAACGTCGGTCTTCTCTTTTGGAGGTAAATGACTCGAAGGTATGTATTACAGTTAAAATATCTTTTTACCCCTTCCCTTTGCATATCGATCTGGAGACTTGTCCTAGGGCGAGTTCTAATCTGCATCAGGGTAGATCGTTGGTGTGTTCCTTTTTCTGGAGGCATCTCTTCACCTCTCTGATTTATTTTGGGGTGCAGTGATTTTCTTAGAGAGCAGAGAAGCATTATTTTCTAGATCCCCTCTTGGATTTGTATGTTGATCTTTCTCATGGATTTTATGCTTTTCTTTTTTCTAGGTTTGATAATCTTTCGTTATGCATCTTGAGTAATAGTTTTTATAATGGCATTTGTTGGAATATGTTGAGTTTTACGGTAAGGCTTTACTCTGATCAGCGATGTTCTAGAGTTAGGGCAAATTGTTAACCTAAATCCGAACACTTTGATTGTGATATAGAGGGTGGTATTAAAGTTTTTTTGCTGCAAAATTTTCTTTGGTTCCTGATTATGTTTGTGAGTCTTTAGACTGGTGTTTGTCTTCGACGAATGCTATTTTTGTTTCGACGACTTCAACTAGGGTTATTTCCCAACCGATCAGGGTTCGTCGGCTCACCGGAGAATAGGCATTACTTTAATCTGTAAAAGACGTGTAAAACTCTTGGAACATGGATTACTAACAAATTGGAGCATTGACAAGCAATAATCTGGTGTCTCTGATTGTTTCTGCTAATGTTCCTCCTGGACCTTCCTCTTCTGTTCACAACTCAAATGCAGACCACTGAGCTTGATTAATATCTTCTTAATCAGATCTTGTGGTCTGTTTGGTCTGATGTTGTAATATTTTTTTAATTCTAGACATTTGTGGCCTACTTTTTGAAAGTAGCTAAGTTTTTGTTGTGATTGGATCTTCTAGGTCCTAGGCTATTGTAATATCTCGATCTTTGTTTTTTTGGATTCTTAGTGGTAGACACATAATCAAGAAGTTTATATAATTCCATAAACGTTACCAAAAAAAAAACAACTAAAACGAAATAGTTATTTAACCAATTGGATTACCAATTAATATTAACAACGGACGTTCGTCAGTTTGTTTCAGCCCATTCAAGGCACAAAATTCAACAGAGACAAATGTATTGTCTGGTGAATGTCTACTCTATTATGAGTTCTTTTCTGTATTGGTCTTTGATTCACTCTGTTCTCTTTAATCTGTTTCCCACTCTGATGTTGAAGGTGTTCAATGCACAGCCCCAAAGGCAAACGAGAATTTCCCACATATGTGAGAGAGCCAAAAAAAAAAAAAAAACCAAGCTTCAAGATAGAGCTCTCGTTTACATCAGATAACTGTTGATTTCTTCATCAACTGATTTGCCCTCTAGAAGACCTCGACCTTGGTGAGCTCGATAGTGTTGGTGCTGAGGACCTCGACCGCATCAACCCACATAGTCTATGTTCTGGTGAATGTTCACACTATTATGAGTTCTTTTATGTATTGGCCTTCGATTCACTCTGTTCTCTTCAATCTGTTTCCCACTCAGATGTTGGCCAAAAAAAAACCAAGCTTCAAGATAGAGCTCTCATTTACATCAGATAACTGTCGACTGCTATTTCTTTAATCAAGTCATTCTCTTCAGGTGATAAGCACCAGAACGACCACAAGAAGAAACAGTAGAACGCCCTTCCTCGCCGATATCCGTTCCCCGGGACTGACAATCTGCAATGGAAACAAGCATCCCCTCCGCGACGCGTTCTTCCCGGTGATCTTCGCCAGCTCCCCGAAATGACAAGCTCTGGCATCCTGGTCCTGCATCTGGAAGTACATGTTGAACGCATACGACACGTTCCCGTGCGCATCCAGATGGTTACATGACGAGCCGTATCCCAAGGCCGTGCAGTCGCCCAAGGAGCAAGCGTAATTCATGCTCCCGGACACCCCTTTCAGATCCTCTGCCTCCTCGTTAAACACACACCAATGCTCCGGCAAGTAGTCGACTCCCTTCACTGGGACAAGGTACCTGTACTTGTGTCCTTTGCCTGTCAGGTCCATCGGGAACTTGGGCTTCCCATCGAATGTCAGTATTCCCCAGTGCCGCTCGAAGTTGCCCGGCTCAATGCTCTTCATGTCCTCGTCGATCAGCCCGAAGAGATAGGCGTCGATTCTTCCTGGCCTCATTGGAGTCCCTTCTTTCCTAGCCATCTTCTTCAAGAACCCATCGTAGAACCTCTTGGCGTGCGCTACCTTCGCGTGCTTGTGCCCATCCGTAGGCCACCCTACTTCTCCGACAATTATCTTCATGTCCGGCACGCCGGCCTTCTTCAAGGACCAGACCAGCGTATCAAAATTGGCATCGAACACGTTGGTGTAGTTGACTCCACTGTCGTTCAATGGCCGGGCACCGCCATCGAAGAAGGCGTAGTCGATGGGGAACTTGTCGTTCTGGTAGAGGCTGAGAAAGGGGTAGATGTTGACAACAAATGGTGCATCGATAGAATGGAGGTATCGGACCATTTTCACCATTAGTTTGCGGATGTCAGACCGGAAGTTGCCGGCAGAGGGGACCGGCTTGTTGGGTGGGGAGTTGTAGACGTCGGCATTGAGGGGGATTGTGGCCTTGATCTTGTTTCCGAGGCCTGCGGCATTAAGCGCCTTCTGTATGTTCTTCAGAGCAGGAAATGTGATGTCAATGAAGCTGTCATTGTAGCTCCTGAGAAATGGCTCATTCCCAACAGCCACGTACCTGAAAATTTGTCATCCATAACAGAGAAAAAAAAAATCAGAAATCAAACAAACCAGAGGACATCTAATGTTTGAGCAGCTTGCTATTAAGATAATTGATTGAGATCTGTACAGAAGAAGAACTAAATCTAACATCCACAGGAACAAGAAAAAACAAATGCACTTCACAGGAAAAATATCAAAGACCAAAAGACCACCAATTCATCACCAGATTTCCCATCAATCGCAATTTCAGTTCATTCAGATCATTAGCTGGCACAAATGCACGTGAACATAAAACTCAGATTCTATGGACTCCCAAATCAGGAGACTGTTTAAGTGTTGCTGTTTTGGTGCAAGAAACGTGTGGATTCTTCCAGAAATCAAACAAAACCAACAGCAGTAGACAAAATTTCATCTAAAGAATAAACGTTTATGAGATTTTACAGTCTAAGAAAAATAACTGATGTCAAACGGATGGTATGCAGAAGAACAGTTTCAAGAAAACCTTAAAGAATACAGATTTAGATTTTAAAAAAACATAGACGCTGATTCTCAGCATCGGCAGCAGAGAAAGACCACCACTTTATCATCAGACATCCATCAACCTTCTGACATGAACACGAAAAACCCAAAATCAGAAAGAATTAGAAAAGGACTCACTTGATGTTGACACCCCCATCTCCAACGAATCCAGTGACATTCTTCCTGACCCACTCTCTAGCATTCGCATACTCATTCAACCTCCACAGGCGATCGTTCGGTATCGCGACCATCACCTCGATCCCACTCCTCGCTAGCGCCTCGACAGTCCACGCATCGGCATCGAATAGCTTCACCTTGTCAATCCCATTGGCCTTCAGCATGTCAACTACCGAGGCAGGGAGGAGCGGGTGGGACATCATGGTGCCCCAGTTGACGCCGATCGCGCTGGTGGAAGCTCCGGCGAAGGTGGTGATTGCAAGGAGGGAGATGATGTAGAGGAGAAATTGCATCTTGGGTAGTGGAGCTTGGGTGGGGAGAGGTTGGAATTTGAGGGAAAGTCCCGATCTTGATCGATGGAGCTGGTGTTTGGGGGGATTGGAGTGGAGTGGAGTGCGAGTGGAGAAGGAGAAGAACTGGATTGGGAGTTTTTTCTGTTGGGATGGCGGGAAGCAATCCATCAACTGATTCTGGTATTTTTAGCATGGTTGATGTGACGAGAACGGCCCCAGTGAGATGGTAGTTTTACGGTTATGCCATTCTAAATTGCAATTAGGAAATAAAAAAAAAGGGAATCTTCTTTTTTCCACCATTTTGTTCATCATTTTTTTAAAGTAGATATTAAATATATTAATCTGGTTATGAGTACCACTACCAAGGGAAAAAGTACAAAATATGTAGAGTTTCAATCAAGAATAATAACAAAAGTAGACATAAGTAGAGAAAGTTAAGGATACTTTTCTATTACAAAAGGTCCAGTTGAAGATAATGGAAGCTCTTAAATATGACAATAAATAAACTGCATAGAGACTATAGCAAGTTTACATATGAATATACTTCAAAGAGGCTGCAGCAGTAGTTGATTCAGTTCAACAAAATCAATCAAGGTATTCCAGCATTGCCCTCCTCCCCAAGGCCCGATTCCATAATGCACCCAGTCCCTTCTTTTGTGTTGAAGGCATTGAGCTCCACCATAGCTGCAGTCTAGGCTTCAATAGCAGTAACTGAAGCATTAATGCCAATTTGTTGCTGGTTTTGTCCCACAGAAGATGTTTCATGAGCCTTAGCATTCTATTGAGCTTGATTGAATCTCGAGCTGGTTGAGTTTAAGTACGTAGTGACTCCAATATCGCTAGCTACCATTGGAAAATCAGACTAAAAGAAAAGGAAATTATTTTGTAGAAAATAGAATGCAAACTTATGTTAGCATTCCTGAAAATAATATCATCGCAGGTTAACCATATAACCCATAAAATGGAAAGAACAAGAATGATCCAAGTTTTTTTGTCAAGTCGAAATCTATTAGCCTGACATAGAGAGAATATTTGTTCCAAGCTATTTCAATGAAAGGTTATTATTGATGAGAAAGTTCCAAATGTTCACGACGAAGTGGCATTCTAAGAAAAGATGAGAGCTTGACTCAATCTATGTACTGCAAAACACAAAATTTAGAGGCCCAATCCAACCCCTCCTACTAAGGTTCTCCTTAGTGAGGATCTTGTTTTGCATGACAAGCCATGCAAAGGCTTTAACTTTTTGTGGAGTTACTGTTTACAAATGCATTTAGTATTGTGAATGTTAGTCCTCTATCATTTAGAGTTCGATAACAACTCTTTACTGTGAAGTTCTTATTATGAGGAGTCCATGAGAGGTAGTGAAGGAGTCGATGAGGACCCAACACTACAAGAAAAATTAGATTTTGCGAGGACAAAGAGTGAGGATTTAGCGAAGACATGTCCTCGTAATAATATAATGAGGACATATAGCAGGGATTTTGCGAGGAAATGTCCTCGCAATAACATAATGACTTTTTTGCGAGGATTTTTTCTCTCTTAATGTCCTCGCTTACTATTTACCGAGTGCATAGCGAAGAAATGTCTTCGTTAAAGTCCTCGCTAATTCAGATATAAAATACCTCGACGCAGGTCATTTTGCCCCTTTCTTTCTTACCCTAAATACTCTTCTGCCTCCTCCTCCGCCTCTCCTCTGTCACTCGACCTCCTCCACCTCCTCGACAATGCTCCTCCGCAGCACCTCCTCCTCCTCCCGCCTGTCGCCGGAGCGAGCCTCCCCCCATCGACGTGCTCCGACGTTCTACACCTCCTCCCGCCTGTCGTCGGAGCGAACCTCCCCCCATCGCAGCACCTCCTCGAAGGTGTGTCCCTGATTTTCCAACGTCACTTCTTCTTCTCGTTCTGGATTTGTAAGATATGCTATGTATCTAATCAACTTAGAGTAATGTAATTTCCTAATAATTGATCATGCTGAACTTTTGATAATTTTCTTGCACAAAAGAAAGCGAGAAACCATGAATGTCATAAGTCCCTGATATGCATATTTGTATGAATGAGATTGAGATCCTCTCCAAGTTTTGAATAATTGATCAGATCATTGACTAGTGTGAAATACCTTCATTTTTGTTCCATCTTCATTGAATTGATCAACACAACTGAACCATGTTGCATAGTGTATACCTATAACATATGCAAATAATGCCCTTAATTTGTGCAGACAGCTAAGAGATGGACATCGGATTAATATATTTGTCGGTTGAGAGAAGGACTTTAGAAAGGTCTTTGTCAATCAAATATTGTAATTGTTCAGACTTCATGTAATTGGTAGTATTTGTCAGAAACTGCAATCCTCTCTGACATCAAATTCCGTGTCCAGAACTAAAAACCATATACTAATTATAAATATAATAAATCATGTATTTATTAACATCAATTGACTTTAGCATAATAGTTAATACTAATCCTTCTCTTCCCATTACTAACCCACAGAGAGAGAGAATTAAACCAGGAGACTTGCTCAAATGTTAGTCTCAGAGAGAGAATTAAACCAGGAGACTTGCTCAAATGTTAATCTCGTATTTCTGTCTTTGGGAGAGAATTAAACCTCGTTCTTCTTCTACACTCATTAAAGTTTGGGGGTTATTTTGGATAAATTTTTCAAGGCTCTATGAGAAATAGCATTGCAACATCCCTCTATTCTAGTGGTCACATTGTTATATTAACGACAAGGATATCATGTACACGAGGACTGTTCTATTAATTTATTGCAGAAAGGACTTGTGTTAATCCTCAAAGGAATATTTTGTTATGTTTATACATAAAAGTGAAGGTGGAAAAAATTGTATATCATTATCTCACTAGTCCAACTATCTCATACACATTTCTCACGAATTCATTTAAATTATATCAGTAAAGATTGGGGACTTTTACCTTCTTTAAATTTTTGGTTCGTTTTCTTTTTATCCAAATGGTGGGATTTCCAGTAAAATTATGTTGAAAATTGATGATCAGACAATCTCAAAGAAGAGAGTTATCAGCATAATAGGCAAGATCCCTATTAAAACTGAATCACCAAGAGATAAAAAAGAAAAAGCAACAAATGGATTTTGGGGTTACATCTGCTGTTGTTTTGATGAAAAAACCACATTATTTATTGGCCATTTATGATGTTTCATATTGAAAAAAAAAATCAAGTTTTGCTCCTTACTTGTGTCATAGCTAGACGAATTCATTTTAGAATTTCATATTAGTGTTTCTGCTTACCATGTTAATTTAGATGATATTGACTGCATAGTTTATGCTAGAGAGGAAGAGAGATTCACTGCTCTTATTTGATGGCTGACATGCCATCCTTTGGTTACTTTGTCATAATTTCTTTGCAATATATTTGTTAGGATAAATGAAAGTTATTCTAGGCTTCTATATTTCTAGTATCTATAATTGTTCATTATATTTTTAACAACATTTTGATGCTCTTTCATCTGTCAAAGTCATCCACTATATGTCAACCATATGCTGAAAAATTTAGAGATATTCCTTCTTTTTTGTAGCTTTGCTAGCAAGAAAGCCACACATGCACGTGTTAGCATGAGGAAGAAGTAACTCGATATTGTCCTTGTAGTTGAAGACCTTGTGATGTTATTATATCAACTAGCTTCATTTAGTCCAACTATCAGTGGCCCAATCTCAACTTATATCAGATTAAATTAGGTGAGATTAATTGGTTTTAGCCTGTAGATCATAGTGCAAGTGATATAGGTTAGAAATTTATTACTCATCTCGGCTTATATATAGCTTTATACTAGCTAGGGATGGCCTCATCTACTAGAATATAGTAAGCGGATTGTCTAGATACTGAGTTTTGAATCTATTCGATGACCATTAAAAAAAAACATTAAATCTGTACTGTCAGATGGAATTGAGTGAGCGACAGACGTTAACATATTTTACTGAAATTACAGTTTGTCCCACACTCCCACCATCATTCAGTGCTATCTCCCTTTAAAAGCATTAGAGGTCCACTGAAGGATGCACACCCCAAAGATAAATGTAAGATCATATTTTCAATTTCATGATCTGTGTGAAATTTGTCTTGTGCTAATTATGTGAGCTAGCTGGCTCATGTTGGATTGAGGTGTGTCACATGTGGAGACATCTGACTTAAACTAGGTATCTAAAGTATTCATTCATTCATACACTTGATAATTAGTAGTGGTCGCTGTCTCAACTCTTCAGGCAAGTTGTTAACCCTTTTCCCTTTTTTTTTTGTTAACTAGGAACCCTTCTCCTACCAAAATAATAATATTCCCTGCACATGTATATTTTTTCGTGGAGATTTATATGAAATAATTTCTATTGAAAATAGGACACTTTTAGATCAGTTCTCTTTTTACTTGTGTTGTAGGCCACTAAACTATGTAGGGAACCTATAATAGCAGAGTGGTGGACTGCATCCTATACTAGTGGGTCAGAGCATGTTTGGTCAACCAAGATTGCCAAGGATGTACTTGTAATTAATAATGATTATAATTAAAGTTATTTTAATAATATACACTTATATTTTATATTATCTTTAACTAATATTTTGTGTTTATTTATACAGGATAGGTACACCTTCTTGTATCAAGAAAAATATAGAGACAATGTCGATGAACACCCAGCCTTTGACAAGAAACATTGAAAGTAAGTTTCAATGGAAAGGAACGTGGGTAGTTCATCAAGAAAGCAAGGCTTGGGTGGTTTGGATCCATACTACTCAGAAGATACGACTATTGGTTCTTCCGCGGCTTCTACTGGGCAGTATCATCCTACGCCTCAGGCTTCATTTGATTCGGAGTACTTCAGTTCTCAGTTGTCACAGATGGCAACTACATCAGAGAGTTTCAGAGCCGACATACGCTCAGAAATAAGGAATGAAATAAGGACTGAAGTAAGGAATGAAATAAGAGATGAAATACATGCTTTGGAGGATC
>JAMKQA010247735.1:0-15747 GCA_024699735.1 Posidonia australis
TTCAGAATTTGAAATGAAGAACTTAGGTGCTGCCAAGAAAATTTTGGGAATGTAGATTTTCAGAAATAGAGAACAAAAGAAATTGTTCTTATCTCAGCCAGACTACATTAAGAAAATTCTGTCAAAATTCAGAATAGATAGTTCCAAACCTACAGGTACTCCTTCTGCTCCAAGTGTTCACTTGTCTTCTTCTATGTCACCTCAAACAAATGATGAAACAGAAGACATGAGTAGGACTCCATATGCTAGTGCAGTCGGGAGTCTGATGTATGCCATGGTATGTTCTAGGCCTGATATAGCACATGCTGTAAGTGTTGTTAGTCGTTTTATGTGTAATCCAGGACGAGAGCATTGACAAGCTGTAAAACGGATTTTCAGGTATCTTAAAGGATCCATTAATCAGGGTCTAAGATATGGAAATAGTGATGATTGCCTTATCAAAGGCTATTCTGACTCAGATTTTGGAGTAGACAGGGACACTAGAAAGTCTATGACTGGTTATGTGTTTACAGTGGGAAATTCAGTGGTGAGCTGGAAGGCATCTCTTCAACCAATAGTCACATTGTCATCCACTGAGGCTGAATATGTTGCAATGACAGAGGCTGTAAAGGAAGGTATCTGACTAAAAGGTTTGCTTGGTGATTTTGGTTTACATCAGGATTCACTTGATATTTTCTGTGATAACCTTAGTTCCATTTGTTTAGCCAAGGCTCATGTTCATCATGAAAGGACTAAACATATTGATATAAGGTATCACTTTATCCGAGGAGAAAAGAGGGTTAAATTTGCTAAAGTCGCTACTGAAGATAATCCTGCAGATTTTTTCACGAAAGCTGTTCCAGAGAGCAAGTTTGTCCACTGCTTAAATTTGCTCTACATTTGTGATCATATCTAGTTCAGTTCTGTTCAGCAGGGCGAATATACAAGTCAAGGTGGAGATTTGTAGATAATGACTTGAATATGCTCTGATAAATAAATAAATAAAAAAAATCAGTTTATATGCCCTGTTCTAAGTCACGGTTCTTCACCCGCATCTCCTGCTCGTTGGAAGAAAGCCTCCGCGCCTGCCCAAGAACCGCGCGCCTCCCCCGGATCCGCGTGCCTCTCCCCAGCGTCGCTCCTGCTCCGATGGGTCGCGGAAGGAACCGCGCGCCTCTCCCCAGCGTCGCTCCTGCTCCGATGGGTCGCGGAAGGAACCGCGCATCTGCCCAGAACCGCACACGCTTCTTCCCTGCCGTCGCGACTCCCCCGGAACTGCGCACGCTTCTCCCTTGCCGTTGCGCTTGCTCCCAGCAGCACCTCTCTTCCCTGCCGTCGCGCCTGCTCCCAACAGCGCTTCTCTCCCCAACATCACTTTTTTTATTTGTTTTGTAACCATAAAAAAATTGTTAAACTGATTAAACCCAGTGATTTAACTGGCTAATCAAATGATCCCCCAGTTTAATCATGAAAATGGTTCAAAACGGGTTAATCAACTAGGGCACCTGCTCAACTAAGTTTAGTGGTAAACCACTACTTCAAATTGTGAACCATAGCAATATCTTAGTTTAATGTCTAGTGTAGACAAAAATTTTATTGAGATACTACCCAATGTGGAATGAAGTTGGCCCTAACTCTTTAAGGTACTTTTAAAACAACTCCTTTCAATCATTCACACTGTCAAATGTGTGTTATTAGAGTTGTGGATATCTCTTATACGAGTATGTGTTATATGAATATCCGTATAATGAGAAAACCCTATATATATGTCATAAACATGATTATTAATAACAATTTTTTCATTCTTTCTCTAATTTCAACATAGTATTAGAAGCACAGTTGTTTACAACCTAACCCTAGCTACCGCCACCTTCCTCCCTCTTTCCCGTTGGTAACCTTTTCCTATCCCAACAGGCACTACATCACCAGAACCCCCAGCAAACAATGTCACCAACCTCTTCTCTGCCTTTCGGGGCATTCTTTGCCGGTACGGCCCCAATCTGCTGTCATTGCTACCTACATATGCCATCGCTTGGTTGCTATGCCACTCTTTTACCTGCATATCTTCTTAAGGATAGGTATCATGTGTTAGATGTTATCAAAAGAAAATGTTGAAATAATAAATTTTTTCTCCATACCCTAAATTTTTTTCACATCGACAATGCCTTTGAGTTTATTTAAGGAGATCTACAAAATTATTGTTCTTCATTAAAATTTCTTCATCAAACCTCATGTCCACATACCTCTTAGCAAAATATTATGGCAGAACGCAAGCATCGACATACACTTAACGTCACTCGCACCATTTTGTTACAGATGAATGTTCTCAAATACTTATAGGTTGATGTTGTACTCACTATTGCACATTTCAATAATAGAATGCTCTTTGCACCTCTTGATGGTGATATCCCTCTTAGACGTTTATGTTATGATAAGGAATTATTCTATCTTCCATCAAAGGTTTTTGAGTGTGTTACATATGCTCAGAAAATCTCAGTTCAGGTCTAGATAAGTTGGTTCCTTGGTTTCTTAAGTGTATGTTTGTGGGATACTCAAGAACTCAAAAGAGATACAAATGCTATCACCATCCTAGTAGTCATATCTTTATCTGTGCCGATGTCACTTTTTAAGAGTCTAAATCCTACTTTCATTCTATGGATTAGCCTACTACTGTTCTTATTCCTTCTCCTATTGAGATTGTGTATACAAAGGATGATCAAAGGGGACTATTGCAAGAAAATATGTCTCGTCCACTACAGTTATATCATCAACGA
This sequence comes from Posidonia australis, assembly GCA_024699735.1. NCBI lineage: Eukaryota > Viridiplantae > Streptophyta > Magnoliopsida > Alismatales > Posidoniaceae > Posidonia > Posidonia australis. The sequence continues at coordinate 2,754 of JAMKQA010247735.1, forward strand.
TGGAACACTCATCTGCCAACTCAAATTGAGTCATCTCTTTTCTCCGCAGATCATCCACCTTAGAATCTTGATATACCCATTATTCTACGTAAAGGTACCTACTATTCCATTATCCATCCTATTTCTACATTTGTTATATATGATTACCTTCATCTCTCTTTCCGTCAGTTTGCTTTAGTCATATTCTCAAAGTCTATACCCAAAAACTATTAAGAAGCATTGCTTCTCCCATATTTGAAGGCAGCCATGGACGAGAAAATGTAAGCATTACTTTCTCGTAGTACATGAGATTTGGTTGTTCAACTTGAAAGAACCAACATAGTTAGTTGTCGATTGCTATTCACTATCAAGTACAAGTGTAATGGATTAGTAGAAAGATACAAATCACGGTTGCTGGCCCATAGCTTTACATAGTCATATGACATTGATTAGAAAAAGACTTTTTCTCCTGTGTCTCAGCTTAATTCCATACAAGTGCTCTTATATGTTGCCATCAATAAGTCATGGAACCTACATTACATCAACGTAAAGAATGCCTTCCTTTACAGTGACTCGGCAAAATAAGTTTACATGGAGTAACTCCTAAGATACGTTGCTCAAGGGGAAAACAGTATGTACTTTCTCAGAAAGGTCATATATGGCCTCCAGAAAAGTTCGAGCTCTTGATTTGACAAGTTCAACACGATGGTGATGAATTTTGACTTTACGAGATGTACTATAGACCATTCTATGTTCATTAAGAAAAGCACAAATGATTGTGTATTAGTAGCAGTATACGTTGATGATATTATTCTTACAGGAAGTGATACTACAAACACAAGGGAAACTAAACAGCATCTACAATAGTATTTCATTACTTAGGATATGAAACGTCCTAGGTATTTCCTGAGAATTGAATTTGCTTATGTTAAAGGAAAGATGATATTATCTCAGAGAAAATATGCCAATGATCTTCTCCAGGAGACAAATCTCACGGAATGTAAACCAAAAAGCACTCCTATTGATCAAACACCAACCTTCTGAGATGATTTTATAGGTGTATATGAAGATGCTAGCAGATATAGACGATTATTTCATATGTTAATCTACTTGACAGTGACACATCCAGATATTTTATATGTAATTGGACTTCTCAGTCAATTCATACATAAACCTAGAAAGGTACATTAGCAAGGTATCCTATGTGCACTTGCACACATTAAAGGCACACCTGGACGAAACTTAATTTATAAGGAGCATGGTCACTTAGATATTGAGACATATTTAGACTCCAATTATACAAGAGACTGGGGAGATAGAAAATCTATATCAAGCTACTGTACCAACGTAGGCGGAAACCTTGTAACTTGACGAAGTAAAAAGCAGAATACCGTTTCATGACTCAGACAGCCTATGAGATACTTTGGCTCAAATCCTTCATGTCAAAGTTTGACTTTTGTTATGACACCCATGGCTATGTATTGCGACAAGTAGGCTGCGATCTTTAATACAAATAATCTTACCATCTACGAATGTATTAAACATATTGAGGTAGACTGTCCTTATGTGCGTGACATAGTAATGAAAGACATCATTCACACCCCATATTCTTAGTCAATAGAATAATTAACAGATATTTTTACAAAAAGGTTAAGCGTTGAGGTATTTGAGTCTTTATGTAACAAGTTAGGCATGATTAATATCTATGCTTCAACTTGAAGAGGAGTGTTAGATGTGTGTTAGTAGAGTTATAGTTATCTCATATATAAGTATGTGTGATATAGATATCTGTATAAGGAGAAAACCCTATATAAATATAATAACCATGATTATCAATAATAAATTTCATTCTTTTCCTAATCTCAACACACACAAATATCTCCTTGCAAATATAATATTCTTAAAATACCTACCTTTTCCCTATAAAAAAATCTAAAGAAGAAACAATTACACAAGGTTGCATCTCCAATTCCCATCCGTACTCAAGCAAACTGAAAATGGAATTGTACAATAGGGAATGGGAAAAAGGTTGTAGCAAGATGAAATTTTAAGAAGGATAAAAATTAAGATTTTTGAAGTTTGTACATAGTTAATATCTCATGCTTCAGAAAATGGTTGAAAGGGCCATGTTCACTTACCCCACTGGAACTTCTAGGTTTTCCAGGGCAATCTTTGCCTGCAAAATGTGTTGAATAGCAATAAATATGAATCACCAAAAAAGGGATTTGTAAATATTTAGAGATGCAACAAAAATCATCTTGCTTTTACTAAAAAGGTATCTAGAGATGAACATCTTTTAGATGAAAATACATTCCTCGAGAACGCAGCCATTGAGATGAGACAATCTTATTTCAAAATTCCCTCATCTTATTTTGTGTATTTTTAAAAAAATATTATTTCCAATATGTTGAGTAGCCTGTTAATTTATATTAGCAATAATAATAGGAGCAATTGATCAGGGGAAGTTAGGTACCTTAAACCCTATAGATAGCCAAAATCTGAACTTTAGTGCAAGATGTGACCTATCCCTAAAGATGAGAAACAAGAGACAACAACGACTGAACAGAATTTCAAAGTAACCCTAACTAGGGGTGGCAATTTCTTATCCAATCTGCAAACTTAGCATGCAAGATGTCAACCCGTTTGATCTGTTTAATAAATGGGTTGAATTTAGGTTCAATAGAGTTAACTCGTTTGTGACCCGCCAACTTGTATAAGAAATTAAATATGTAATTTTTTAATTTAAGTTTATTAAAATATATAGTTATAAAGTTTAATTTGTATTTAATTAGTTATATTATTTATGTACTTGGTTATTTACTTGTGTCTTGTGAGTAATTATTTTGGTATTTATTTTATTCACTTGTGTCTTGTGAGTTAGATAATATTTATCAAGTTCAACAAATTGGGTTGACCTATCTAACTCATTTAATAAATAAACGGGTTAAACAAGTCATATTGGGTCAACCTATTTATAGAATAATCGAATTTGGGTTTGGAATTTTCAACCTGTTTATTAAACATGTTGAATTTGGTTTGGCCATAAATGAATCGTGTTGGAAATGGGATGACCCGAACCCGATTCATCAACTCGTTTTGCGACCCCTAGCCCTAACTAAGAACTACCAGTCAAGAACCAATGTTTGCATTTTCCAACTAAGCAAGTTAACATTACATATCATAATTGATTAAGCAGACACTCAATCGATTTATGCAGTCGTTCGGAACTTTGTTTATTTGTTTAGTCAAAACATCATTTTAAACAAATGCTAAAAATCTGAAATTTATAAGAACAAAAATGAAGGAATTCATTTGTGAGTGTAAAGGGGTATTTATAGATCTAATTCCATCATAATTGAGGTGAAAATGATAAAAAGGGGGCACCAAAGACCAAAAATATTTCAGACAAAGGCACATGTCCAGTGCTTGTGTGTCCAAAAAAGCATCACTTAGGGCCAATTATGCAGGTGCTTACGTCTTTAATCAATAATCAAGTACACGTAAAGCAAACCTGCCATCTGAGAGCTACCTTTGCCTTTAGCAATGAACAGTGGACTGGCCAAAAAGAAAGAGAACTGGAGACAAGAAACAAGTCAGCTGTCCCACTCCATTTTAGCACAATACATTGAGCTATAATTGAGTTTATCACTCATCTCAAGAAAGCTTTCAGTCAAGGGAAGGAATTCAACTAGTCTTCCTTGTACAAGTGGCATTCCCATCAATGAACTCTTAATAAAGCATATTTTAGTTTTGTTAAGCCAACAAATTCTTATTCACTTTTCTTCCCTTTTTTGTACGATTCCTAGCACTATCCTGAGTCCTGACTTTTTGTGTCTTTTTTCATTTTACTTCCTTTGATTGCCTGCAAAGTGTTCAACTCATGTGGAATTCAGAAGTATGTTCCTCGCTTCCTATACAACTAGTGGCCGGTATGTTTGCTTCTTCCATATTCTTTTGATTTGGACTATCTTTTATTTCAAGGGTCAATTAAGTACCTCATACATATAAACAGTTAGACACTCTGTATCCGTGGTCATTTGTCCTACAGTGAGCATTTTTTAAATGACTGAAAAGCTCACTTTGGTTTCTACCATTTGGTCTAGAATCATTCTATTCACTTCACTGTGATATTGTGACAAGGTGCTAATAACCTGCACAAACTGCAGCAATCCCATCTCCAACTATTCAATACTGACAAGGGAAAAAAACCCATGTTTACTTCCATCATGGGTAACAGATTTGGGTTCAAGTCCTACGAACTGAGCATGTCGAAGATTTGTGGATTCACCTACCTATTCCAAGACAGTCTAAGGTCCATTTAGTTGTCAATTATCACCAAAAAAGGATTTCTTGCAAAAAAAAACATGTTATTACCCTGCTAACAAACACTTAATTCTTAATATTTGCTTAAAACACGAGATGATTCTTATCACAACTATTGTTGCCTTCTATCTCAAGAAAAAAACCCAATTTATGGGAGTCCTAATGGACAATGTTGAAAATCATGAATGCTCCCAACAGCAAAAAAAAAAGGCCTTTTACAATCCAAATATTTGAGCATATGAATTGATCACTATTGCTTAATGTAACATAATTAGATAAACCTAAACATTTTCAATATGAAGTTTGAAAACTTTGAGGAAAAAGAGAGTTGAAGAAGGGAGCTAAGAACTTGTTGTAAAGCGAGCCCCATGAATGCGAGAGTAGAAGAAGACGAATGTGGTCCAGCCCCCAGATCCATCGGGAAGGAAGAGAATGCCAGACGATCTCAGTACTGTTTTGAGTGACTGGAGTATTGGGAAGTTGTTTGCTATAATGCTCAATCTAGCTGCATAAACAAAGAGTATAATTGCTACAAAGAATAATCTTTAATCAGAATATATACTCAATGTCTCAACAACATGCTATCTTTCTTGTTCAGATGGTTAAATGACTGGACGGAATTGTATTGAAAGAGAAGGATGGAAGCTTTGCCACAACAACATGCTATCATTCTTATTTGTTTCCAACATGAGGATTATTGGAATAGAAAAGCAAATGGATAATATATATCTCATTCAGCTGAAAAAATATGTTGCCATAATCTTTAAACTTTCAAAAGAGAAGGGTGAAAGTTTGATACAAATTCTTTTCCCTGATTCACATCTTCAGATCAAAATCTTTAAGAGTAAAAATGCAATCTAATAACAAAACAAGCAAGAGAGTATGTACTTCCTTTTCTATGTCCAAATAACAACATCCAAAAGATACCCACAAAAGTACAGTTCTGGAATAACGTTTTTAATAGCTCTGCTGCTGAATTGGCCAAATATCCCATTAATACTCTATAGTCTGTGATGCACAAATGTAACATCCATGTCCAGTTTGGCCCAACCGTATATTGGCTTCATAAATTGGTAGACCGGTTATCCAGAATAACGTAAATTATGTGTTGTAATCTAGATAATTTGAGAAATTAATATTGATCTATGCTGATCTCTCCCTTTTATATGAATGTTTATCTTTAATAATTTCTTCACTGTGTGGCATCTTAACATTTTGTAACCCACGTGTGTGTGTGTGTAACTAGAACGGGAGAAAAACCAAAACGGCATAGTGCAGCATAGCCATTCACTGTACACCCTTCTTTGCCCCAATAGGCTTTCACCATACCCCATCTCTGATCCGTCGAGATTTGGGACAGCTATCGTTGACGAGCAGTGACAATGAACGATAGCAATAAAAGGGGAGGAGAGGAATGGTGTCAGGGCAGCAGTTGGAAGGAGAGAGAGAGAAATCCAAAGAAGGGAAAGAGAAAAGAGGGAGAGGGCCGAGAGAGAAGAAGGGAGGTGGTCGTTGAGAAAAGAAAGCTCGTCGAAGGCTGTGAGAGCCCGATGGACACTGGAGGGAGTGGTGAGCTTGCCGGAGAAGGAAAGGAGTCATCAGAAACCTCACTTGAGTACGCGTCCCATCCTAACTCCCTTTCTCTATTTAAGTTCAATTTTTTGATAAATGATGTAAATGTGGTTTAAATTCATGGAAATGAGTAATGTAACTTAGACCTAAGAGTTCTAGACGAATCAATGAATTTTTCCTAATTTTATCAGTGATTTTGGTGGATTTTCGTGAGAATTTTCCCATATATGCTACAATGATCTTGAATAAGTTTATCAACTTTTAATTTTCATATCTTGGACTACGTTTACTGGTTTCTAATGAAACTTGTCTCAAATAGTAGTAGACTTGGAATACTACATTTCTAGTATTTTTATAGGATTTGTGAAACACTAGAAATGGGTCCGTCGAAGGCTCCCAAGCTAGCGATTTCAACTACAGGCCGGATGACTGTTTTCGTGACAGCCGCTTGGTTTAACATATCAATTGGATTTGGTATGCTAGAACAGGAGATTATCGATCCTGATTCAGTCTACCAAATTAGGTCCCTAGATCATTAAATTTTAAGTTTAAAGTTTAATTTTAATGGCTTAATTATGATGATTTAATAAGATTGTTTTTAGTAGAAATCTTTGTGCTCTAAACAATGATTTCTGGAAAAAGAATTCCTGTAATGGAAAATGTTTCAAAGTAATTTGAAAAGATATTTGCATGTTTAAAAAAGATTTTCGTGTTTTTCTGGATCTATGTAGCAGTAGAACAGTGATTGATAGGAATGTAAGACTCAGTGAGATTGGTTACTAGTCCAAAGACATAGTTGTCAAGATTTAGGATCCAGGTGAAAGAGACTGGATTACCCTGTGAAATAGTATTGGCTGGGCCTAGGAACGAGTATTTTCTACTTTTTGTGTCTGTTCACAAGAGCAAAGGAAATTGAAATATGAGTATTTATGCCTATAAATAGATTCTAAAGGAAAACAAACATTGTTAACTTAAAAATCAATTAAATATCCAACTTTAAATCAATTAAATACATAATTATTAACTTGAAAATCAATCAAATATCCAACTTCAAAATATAAATTTGAGTCATCCAAAAGTTCAAATAAAATTACAGGTTCGTAAAAATGAATCACAATTATTGACCATGTCACGTAAAATTCATGATATTTTCACGCATTTTATCTACTATTTCTTTTTTTGTTCTTGAGTTAATCTAATACAATTATATATTTCTTCTTCTTCATTCAGTTCTTGAGGAACTTCTAGAAGATTAGCTTTCCAATTTTCTTCTAATACATCTTCAAGATCTTCAAGTAAATCTTCTTGATCTGCTTTACGAATAAAATTATAGAGTAGAAAACATGCAAGGACAATCTCAATGTATGTTACAAAGGAGAATGGCATGTAACCTCGAAGAATAGCCAAATGATGTTTTACCAGTTCAACTTTATGCTCGATTACAGTCCATAATTGTGAATGTCTAGAATTGAAGTTCTCTATGGCATTAGTTGGTAGTCCATAAGCATCATACTCAGATTAGCAAATAAAATAGCAGTAGAGAACAGGAAAATTTTGAGTTTGGGAAGATGACAATAGCAAATAAAATGTGATAGTAAACTATGCACATCTACAACATTATTCGAATCAAATATGCAACATCAATTCTTAGCAAATATTTGGGATACGAACAGGAAAATCTTGCATAAGATACAAATTAGGGCATCAATAAGGGCCAGAAGAGAGAGAGAGAGAACCTTGGGCTGCTGTGACGTTGCTCTGGTCGCCCGTCAGGTTTTGCTGCGTGCCGGAGCTGGTGTAGCGTGGGCGGGTTGCTGCGTCGCCCGGGTTGAGGAGGAGGGCGGGTTGTCCCGTGTGAGAGGTTGAGTAGAAGGAGAAAGGCGACGAGGTTGGGGTGGCGCCGACGAGGAAGAGGAGATGGGTTTCACGTTTAATGCTTGAGAGGAGGAAATTTACTTTGAAATTCCGCAGGTAGGACTTAGGAGTATGGACACTTTAACCAGTAGGGTATCATATATTTTAGAAAGTGAGAAAAAATGAGGTTTTTTTTTAAAATTATTTCCATGCATAAATACTTTTATTTTGGATTATCAAATGAAATTTTTGTTATATCATTTACTATTCAGGTAAAGATTGAAATTAAGAAATAAATAATAAAAAATCTTGAAAAAAATAACATAAAATAGGAAAAATATGGGATGATTGAAAGCCAAAATAAAATAAAATAAAATAGGAAAAATATGGGATGATTGAAAGCCAAAATAAAATAAAATAATTATAGGGTCCAACCATTCTCGATAAATTCCCCTCTCCAGTAAACTCCAACGGGATTTATTATGATAACGGTCAACTGCGGTTGAGACTTACAACAAAATTTTTAATTTTTCTTTTCAAAATTTCGATTATTTCATATTTTTCATATATTTCTACTATTTTTTCAAGAATTTTCGTTAATTATTATTATTTATTTTTTTTAATTTAGATTTTTTTTTACCGACCTCCCAATCCTTGTGTTTGGATCGCCACTTAGGATAATTTGCATACACTCCAAACTAGAAGATCAGGATGTTTATTTATGAAGTTGATCGCCTGCAACCAGTTTCATCTGTTCTCAAAATATTTGGTTTACATTCAAATATTAAATATAAAACAATAAATTTTGTACCGATCCAAGAAACATGTTCAACATTTTTAATGTACACTCTTCTTCCTAACTGTATCAAACATATTTCCTGCGTCTTTTAAATCTTTAAATGTAGAACATAGAATCAAACAATTAGTTATTGAATGTTTTTTTTTTAACGGTAATCATTTTATATATAGAGATATAAGGCAGAACGAGTATTGTATCAAATTACAGACCTGTGGTGGTATATAATACCCACCGCAAAAATGAATTAGTTATTGAATGTTAGAAACCCACTTCCTCGGTTTTAAATGTTAGTGCTGACAAAATGAAACAATTGGTTGTTTAATATGAAAATGTTGGTGTCAGTAGGAATTTTTCCTATAGACACATTAAATCTCACCTATTCAAATATTTGAAGGGCTACGATTCTATTAACAACAAACAAAACCTTCCACCCTTTGTCCTTATCAAAACCCTATCAGGAAACAAAACCCTCTTACACCCTTTGTCCTCCTCTCCACCACCATTCATTCTCCTCTTCACCCACCACAAGCGACCCTTCTTTCCACTACAGGCGATCCCTTCCACCCTTTGTCTACCCACCTTAGGAGACCCTTCCTTCATTTCATCCTGAGGTACACTTCTTCCACCCTTTCCTCCACCATTCTGTCTTGGCCCCGTCGCTGTTCTCTATCTCTGTCAACATCCTCCTCTCCACCTCAAGGTTTAGGGTGTTGGTGCTAATGGAGTGGCCACAGCTCAACTCCTATCGAACAGCACGAAAGCTTCCCATTTGCCGAGAAGGAGTCGCAATAACTGATTCTCAATCTCAAGAGGAGTTCTAGAACCGTTCACTGGTATGATTTCTTTGCACTGTTGTCTAATTTTTGTAAGGGAAAAGTGCTTTGTTGTTTCAAAATGTCAAGAGGGAGGATTGACATGAAAAACCCTTTCCATTTAGCTCCATCCAGGGCTGCTTGTTCTGAAAAACCTATCCGTGGGTCTTCCTTCCTAGAAGAAATTGTAAAAAAAAGAAAGAAATTAAATGCACCTGTTTACTTAGATAGTTTGTTCTTATCTTTGAGTTGTTGCACTATGAGTCATTTTTTCAGTAATCATTACAGGTATTTGAAACTATTTTTGACTTATGTGTTGCCTTCATAGATCCACAAAAATTCCTTCTTATTCTCAACATCATTTGTTCAAATTCAGTGCATGTTTGACAGTGATGATGAGTCTTTTTGACAGTCCTTATTAATTATGCTTCTAACAATGAGATCAACCTATCTTGTATGAAGTAAACATATGTCTTGTTTCAATTGTATTCATGCTTGCTAGAAGTTAAAAAGCTCCAAAATCTATTTGCTAACCAATACTAATTAGTTAGGATAAACATTGGTTTGGTTTATTCAAGTGTAATTGTATAGTTTTTAACTGGTACAAAACACCAAAAATACAATTAGATTTAATGCTTAATTAACTAATTTGTTCCATAGCTGACTCTTGTATCATTCAATTAACTTCCAAGTTTACAAATATTGGACTGACTAGTGATTGTAAGTCTGTAGGGCTTCATCCTTAGTATTTCACATAAGTAACAAGTCCTTTATCTTTCCAATAAGCTCTAAGTGAAAAAAAAAATATTTAACCTTATCTTTCGTTTAGTTGGGCTCATGTGTACTACATCTTTACAAGCATTATCTGTTTATGTATACTTTGTTTTAAGAAGACCATTTAACTTCAGCCTGCAAGACTTGGAACACATTGGAGTTGATGTTGCCATTGACATATATTTGTGTTTTGCCTATTACCAAGTCTATTTGAATGTTATTGTAATGTCCTGCATTTTTCATAATAATTTAAAACAAATTAAATTACAGAAAAATTAAAACTAAACAGAAGATATTAAACTACCAGGAACCCGTGTATGCGGCTAAGAGACTCCAGACTATACGCACTACGTTAAACTTCTGCATGCTTGCATCTACAACCCAAAAACACGAGGAAAACGCATGAGTGACAGAAGTCACCCAGTACGCATCCCAAGAAAAATGGTAGGAAATGAAATCATAATTAATTTTATTTTAAATTCATTTTGCAAACCATTTTATTTTAAATCCCACAAGCCAGACTCACACCAGTCAAAACCACAAATAGGGCTCTACTAGCCCAAAACCACAAGTACGGCCCTCAATGGCCAAAACCACACAATGAGTCGGGAAGCCCGACGCTAGGCAACTAAACTCTAGCCACAAGCAGTCCACCAAGGAGCGACCATGACATTCTGCATTGCCATAATGAAGCCACACTGTGTAGGAGCGATCACCGTCTCGTAATTCTCCTTACCTCGAGAACCCTAACAAAACCAACCCTTCCTTGGGAAGGCTGTCTTGTCTCTCAAGACGTTACCAACTACAAGGTACATGTCCCACCCGCACTGGCCACTACATGGTCCGCCTCCTCACGGCGTCGGCCACACATGGTGCTCAGGAGGGAGTGTCATACCTCCACACCCGACGACACCCAAGCCTCAGTGCTCATAGCGACAGTAGGAGTATCAGACCTCCCTATCATGCCATAAAACACCTCAATCAGCAGACCACAACCTTAGTCTTGAGACGATAGTTAAGGAGTTTCATACCTCCAGGACTTGATGCCCCTTAGCCTCAGGTATCTTGGCCCCTCGACCTCGACCAAGGAGTCACGTCCGACTACTCGAGAATGTCGTCACATTTCCTAGTCCTGACGACACGGTCCCACACTGTCTCGGTCCGCACACAGAAAACTAGGAAAACCATTTTCGAAATTAGCCAACTCATCTCTTTGAAATCATTTTCAAAACCATTTTTCACATCCTTGAAAACTCTTCCAAAATCTCGGTAAAGCGGCGCATTAGGTGTCCTAAGGGACCACCATTGACGGCTCATAATCCCATCTCAATGACACAATACAAACACATCCGGAAAACTCTTGGAAATCACATTTTACAAAAGCATTTGGGTCCAGATTCGGCATGCCAAAAACCCCTGGTTCAGTAGACCGATCTAGGTCGGTCGATCGAATTAGGTCAATGGTCAACACTCAGGCCAAAATCGATATACCGAAAGTGGTTTGATCGATCAAAATCTGTTGACTCGGACAACCGTTTAAAATTGGACAATCGAATTTCGACCAAAGGATCAAAACTGAAAGAAAAACGGCATACCGAAATGGTTCGGTATGTCGAATTATGCGAAAAATAGAAAATGGCCCAAACCCTACTATTTGAAATCGCAAAAGTGGGAGCTCCAATCGGACCCTCCAAACAACCACCAAAAACTTGCATAAAACATAAGGTGTAGACCCTCGAGTCTACTCTAAAACCCAACAGACAAAACCAAAATCCGTTCATCATGCATCAAGACATAAAATCACAAAGGCAGGAGGGTCAAAACGACCCAAATCACAACCATTGGCATAAATGCCCATAAATCCACCGTAAATTCACAATAAATTCTAGGAATGTAAATTTACCTAGATTCCATACAATCCTATCAAATCCCTACCAATTTCATGCTCTCTATTACAGGAGTCGAAGTTGCGTACCTGTAATTCACGTTCCGATGATCCTCTCACCAACTTCGGTGAAACCACGCGTCCTCGACCTCAAGGACGCAACTCCAGAGCTCCACGCACCACCGTACGCCACCGCACACGGTCGCCTGCCCTTGAGCACACCGAACAGAGGAGGGAAGAAGCAGGGGAGGAGGGACAGGGGAGGGAGAGTGAAAGAGAGAGAGAGTCGTGAAGGAGGAGGAGGTGAGTGGAGGGAGAGAACCAGTGGAGGGAGAGGAAAGGTGGCGTGCTCGAGACGACGGAGCGAAGAGAAGAGAGGAGGAGAGGAAGGGTGAGCTGGTCGTGGCTGCCGCGCATGGGCTATAAAGCCATGCAAGGTGGTACCTGAGCGCGTGTATAACCATGCATCCCATCTACTCTCAAGCCACACAAGCATACCAAACTCACACCACCAACTCACTCCCACCAATCAGCCCACTAACGTAGGCCCCACATGGACCCACACCCAGGCCCCACACGCAGAGTGCCACAATGGACAATGCCAAACTATGCACAGGGATACGCAACAGAAGCCAGCCCACAAGGCCCAAGCCCAAAAGCACCAATCCACACAATGAGCTTCAGAATAGTAACACCTGTCTAAGAATAAATTCATTAAGATGTAAATAATTACAAAAATAAATTTTATGGGTATTATATCCTAGCCACCTTAAAAGAAGATTTTGCCTCCGAAATCATTAGGCAAAAGATACGAGTACTAAGCTAGGATGGCTTCCTCACGTTCCCACGTGGCCTCCTCGGCTCCATGATGTTGCCGCCGCACCAAAACGAGTGGAACCACCTTGTTCCGCAACACCTGCTCCTTGCGGTCAACAATCTAGACGACATCCTCCACAAAGGACAAATCTTCCTGAAGCCCTTTTGGCTGAACTGGGA
>JAMKQA010247736.1:0-13196 GCA_024699735.1 Posidonia australis
TTTGTGGCAAATTGTGCCTATGGTTTTTAAATGATGTTTTGGGCTAGGAAACTAGATGAAATGATTTGTTTCTCCAGTGTTGAGAATAAAGGTTTATGAAAGAGCATGAGGTTTTGAAAGGAAAGAAACGAAAGTTTGAAGTACCATTGTTTTCCATGTTTTCTGATTGAACATGTGGTTTTGGAAATGATTTGTCGTTTAGCAATGGTTTTCTTTGGCTTTTAGCGCTGTTTTTGGGGCACGTACTGGGTGACATTCCTATCACTCACGCGTGTGTTTTCTTGTCTCCTTGTTTCAGGTGCTAAGGTGTAGGAGCAGTTCTAGTCTGGTGCATCTTTTCGAGCCACGTTTGCCGCACGCAGGTCTGGGTGTTTAGCTCTAATTTAATTTATTTAGCTATTTATTTTCTTTAGCTGTACTTGGGTAGTTCCTGTACTGTTGTGTAACATTGGGGTGTTACAGCATATCGCCCTTGGGCATACAGAAAAGGCTGAAAAGCAGACATTTCATATAAGTAAACAAGAAACCCATAGAAAGACCGATTTTTCGGGCGCACGAGGGTGCCTAATACCTTCCTCGTGCGTAACAGGGATCTTTGCCAAATTTTCTGGTTTATGACCTTCTTTTCCATTGGCTTTATTGCATGATTTGAATGTTTTTAAGCGGTTTTCCTCGTCTTTCGTTTTTAATAGATTAGGTGGCGACTCCTACATTTTTATCATTATTTTTATTGATTTGCCGTGACTTACCGATCCTCGCGCATTTGGCCTTTCGCGCCAATTCCGAGGTTGTCGTCGGCATGGTTACTGGAACTGGCGACTCCACTGTAGATAACCAGATCCCGGCTTTTGTTTTCGGTTTTTTTCGTTTACTTTGACTTTTCTCCTTATTTGCTTTTCCCCCATACTTTGCTTTGATTGTCTCTTTATATTATAAGTTGTGTCTTCCTTACATGCATGCCTTTTGTATAATTAATGTTTTTCTTTTTGCACATTTACTATGCCACCACTGTTGCACATAACATGCACATGCCTTTTGTATGTCGATTGATGTTTGCTTTGCATGTTTTCTTCCCCTTTTACATATGTCATGTTTAGGAGATTAGAGACTTGTTTTCCTCCCCCTTTAAGTTAATGAAAATTTAAAAAGCAAGAATTAATAAATAGGACACAAACTAGTGACAAATTGCAAACTTGCCCCCATGGTTTAATAAATTTGCAAGTAAAAGACTTAAAGCATACTTTGCATTCATCATATAGGACATCCATCTTCTCATCTCCTGAGTCTGCCTATACAGTTTGTAAAGGACATTTCTCGGTGTCTCATCCTATGGCTTTGGCGTGGAATGAAATATTAGGTGTGTCCCCCCTTGTCTGGGGTCGTGTCGGTGTTAGTAGAGGGTACAGCCTACTGCTTTGGCAGAGGACGAGGCCCCGAACGCACCACCCGTTCACTGCCTAAGCTTTGGCTGCGATCTAGAACGGAGACCTATTCACCCCTGTGTGAACCTGGAGTAGTCGGCTTGGTAGGACACCCCTAGGTTGGGAGGGAGCACATATTAGAGGCATTCATGCATTTTGCATCTCATACCACCATAAACATTACATCTTTTCTAACTTGTTTGTTTTGTCCATACAAGTCTTGTCAGTGTGCGAGTTTCCTTAGCCTGAGCTCGAGGTTGTCCTTTCGCTGACACCCGGCGCGACTCGATTCTCGACTACGTCTCCCGAGTTATCTGTCACTTTCGACGATAGCTCGTCCTAGGATCCGTCCTCTCATTCCCAGCCACAGTTCGATCCGTACCCGCTCGCGATCCGCCATGGCCTAGCATACCAACGAGCCCCTTTCCCTTGCTGTTCAGGAGGTGGTCCCCGTTTCAGTGTACCCTTCCTTTGTTTCTGTTCTAGTTATCGCTGCTACCTCCACTTTTGCCCTAGCTTCCGGAGGACCTCCGCCACCCCAGTTCCGTGTCCCTGTGGCTACCCCACCTTCGGGACCACCTGCTTGGTCTTCTACTGCTGTTGGGGCCATAGCAATTGAGTCTGTTCCTCCCTAGGGCTATGTGTTTTCCACCCTCCTTTAACTGCGGTTGTCTCTGTAGTAGCCTCCCCCTAGTTTGCACAACTGGGTTCTCAGCCTCTTGTTTCTTCCCTTGCTTTGCCTCTATCCTTTGGAGCCACTAGTGATGATCCCGTCACCGCACAACTGCAACAAATGTCGGCCCTCGCCCAGCAGTTGCTGGGATTGGCACTGGCGCTCCAGCCCTTTTCAGCGTTGTCCTTTCTGACTCCCGAGTTGCCTTTGCAACCGACTTTAGGATCACAGTTTGCACTCATTGCACCACCCCCACAACCGTTGTCGTCCCTCGTCTCTCCAGCGATAGGGGTGTCGACATTACCTTTTGTAACAGCGTCACAGCACCCACCACAACATGCATCTCTCTTATCTGGTGGCCAACCTTCTAGGCTGGCGGGAGCATAACCCGCCATGAGCGTTATACCAGAGGCCATTCCTGTCCAACAGCTCTTGTTCCCGCATTCTGCACCACCTGTAGCACCACCCCCTGCATTGTCTTCACCTTTGTATCAGACACAAAGCCTCATCTTTTGTCCCCCAGCACACAACACCCATGCACGGGTACAGTGGCCATCCTACCGTAGCACCAGACGACAGAATGGTGGATCTAGAAGAGCCCTTAGGGGCGACCCATACATTGTACGTGGCCCCCGCATTTGCTGCACATTCCACGATTGTAGTAGCTCCAGATGCTCTCCTTGCGAGGATGAACGATTTGGAGCGCACTCTCTGGCACGTGCAGGGCGGGGACCGTCGGTCCTACCAATTCCGATACCTTTGTTATTTTCTAGAGGCGGCTCTCCCACCGAATTTCCAAATCCCAGAATTCCACAAATATAATGGTAAGGGCTGCCCGATTTTCCACCTTCGAGCCTATTGCGGAGACCTCACACAGCTTCAAGCTGACGAGAGATTGCTCATTCGCCTGTTCCAGAAGAGTCTCACGGGGCTTGCGTTGAAGTGGTTCACTTCCCTCGACATGGCCACCATCAGGACTTGGGACGACCTTACACAGGCGTTCCTCGAATAGTATTCCTTTAACTTCGACCTAGTCCCAAAGCGCGAGGGCTTAGTCGCAATCAAGCAGAGGCCCTAAGAAACATTTGGGGAGTATGTTGGACGTTGGCGGTCCTTGGCTTAGTCAAAGATAGACCCTCCAACAGTCGAGGAGCACAGCCAGCAGTCGAAGCTCTGCTTAGCATTCAGCCAGTCACCACTTTTTCAGCTTTGCTCCGGACGGGCGCCTGTGTGGAGAGTTCACTGTGCGGCGGCAGTTTTCCAGCACTCTCTGCATTGGCCAAGCAAGCCACATCCTCACAAAGTGGCGCTAGCAGCAGCAATTACAATAACAACCCTAATGCAAATCCACCACGGAGGCGGGAACCCTCCAAGGATACAGTTTCTTACATTAGATCCCCTACTGCACCGGTGAATGTCCATCTGCCCCTTCAGCATCAATTAGTTTATGTACCCACGCCCACACCATGAAGCACCTCATGCGCCACACATCACTTCCACTGCCGCTCCAGTTTATCCTACCCCTCAGGTGGTGGTGCGCCTGCCATTGGCATATCGCTCAGGGAAAGCAAAGGGATTTCACGCTTGCGAAAACCCAAAAGAAAAGGATAGAATGGGACCTTGACTGCCTGGTCAAAAGGTCAAACAGTTGGATTTCACGCCTACGAAAATCGAAGGAAAAAAATTAGGACCATGACCGCCCGGTCAAAGGTCGAGCAAAATGATATGACCATGACCGCCCGATCAAAAGTCGACTTTGACTATCCGGTTAGAAGCCAAGGAAAAGGATCCCGCGCCCGCGAGAATCCGGAAAAAGAAAGGGTGATGACCTCGATCGTCCTGTCAAAAGCCAAAGAAAAGGATATGCAAACGACCTCGACCGCCCGATCGAAGGTCGACACTGATCGCCCAGTCAGAAGCCAAAGAAAAAGGATCTCGCGCTCGTGAGGAAAAAAGAAACGAAAAGACCTTTACCGCTCGACCAAAGGTCGACTCTGACCGTCCAGTCAGAAGCCATGGAAAAGGATCAGGAAATGACCTCGACCGCCCGGTTGAGGGTCGACTCTGACCGCCCGGTCAGAAGCCAAAGAAAGGATAAGGAAATGACCTCGACCGCCCGATCGAAGGCTGACTCTGATCGCTCGGTCAGAAGCCAAAGAAAAGGACAAGGAAATGACCTTGACCGTCCGGTTGAAGGTTGACTCTGGCTGCTTGGTCAGAAGCCAAAGAAAAGGATAAGGAAATGACCTCGACCGCCTGGTCGAAGGTCGACTCTGACCGCCTGGTTAGAAGCCAAAGAAAAGGATAAGCAAATGACCTTGACTGCCCGGTCGAAGGTCGACTCTGATTGCCTGGTCAGAAGCCAAAGAAAAGGATAAGGAAATGACCTTGATCGCCTAGTCAAAAGCCAAAGAAAAGGATAAAGAAATGACCTCGACCGCTCGATCGAAGGTCGACTCTGACCGCTCGGTTAGAAACCAAATAAACGGATAAGGAAATGACCTCGACCGCCTAGTCGAAGGTCGATCCTGACCGTCTGGTCAAAAGCCAAAGAAAAGGATAAAAAGGATAAGGAAATGACCCCGACCGCCCGGTCGAAGGTCAACTCTAACCGCCCAGTCAGAAGCCAAAGAAAAGGATAAGGAAATGACCTCGACCGCCCAGTCCAAGATCGACCCTGACCGCCAGGTCAAAAGCCGAAGAAATGGTTAAGGATGACCCCGATCGCCCGGTCGATGGTCAACTCTGACCGCCCGGTCAGAAGCTAAAGAAAAGGATAAGGAAATGACCTCAACCGCCCAGTCAAAGGTCGACTATGACCGCCCGGTCAGAAGCCAAAGAAAAGGATAAGGAAATGACCTCGACCGCTCGGTCGAAGGTCGACTCTAACCGTCGAGTCAAAAGCCAAAGAAAAAGATAAAGGAAATGACATCTACCGCCCGGTCGATGGTCGACTCTGATTGCCTGGTCAGAAGTCAAAGAAAAGGATAAGGAAATGACCTCGACCGTCCGATCACCTTTTTACGTGAATACAAATGCTTCATGAGGCACGATACCCAGTTACTCAGTGATTATTGGATGTTTTTTTTTTTTTTTGTATTGCTAAGGTGTTCAGGCCTTCCTTTATTTCCATAGCTATGGGCTAGAGTGATGGTGCCTGATATGGTACATACGAGTTATAGATATTTTAGATGATGTTATTTTTCAGATTTTGTCTCTGTTCTTTGAATCATCGGGTCCTCAATTACTCAGTTTTACCTTTGAATTTAAACACTAGCCTACTCCTTCACTCCTAATTGATAAGACTAATGTGGATAGCTTCGAATATTTTTTCTTTTTTTTTTTGAAAAAAACCAACAAAAAAAACACAAAGACTCTCTCTTTTTTTTTCCCCAATTTTTCATTTTTTTTTGATGAAAAAATTGGAAAAGTGAAAAGTCACTTAACAATTAAGAAAAAAAGAAAAAGACACAGAGAAAACTCTCCCTACACCTAAACCATGCATTGTCCTCAATGTATGCAATAAATGATATGATTAATGAAATACAATTAAAATTTGAACAACGGTACCTGATTCGGGTTGGAGTTTTTCTACTGTTAAAAAAAATAAAAATGTTATGTACAATTTATACATATATATAATTGAGGTGCACGAAAATCTATGACTTCATCAAATCCTGAGACACAATTTTAATCTGGCCAAGGAGGCGGAGTGTGCCAACCCTTAGACTTGTGAGTTTTACTTTGGGCTGGACTACTAGTGTCATCAATAATCATCCATTCATCCTCAATTGTTTTCTTCGATTTCTGATCAAAATACTTAGGATGAAGTTTAATATTCTCCTTTGAAAAATTCTTAATCAAATTAACCTCTGATTTGTCATTTGATTCCTGCCCTGATTCGTAATCCAAATTAAAAATATTCATGGCAATGGTAAGGTCTCCATAACTTAACCTCATGGACCCATTCCGACAATTAATTAGGGCATTGGAAGTAGCAAGAAATGGTCGGCCTAGGATAACTGGACTTTGGCCTTTAAGGTTGGTCAATGGTTCAGTTTCTAGGACTACAAAGTCTACGGGATACACAAAGTCCTTAACCTTGACTAAAACATCTTAAATTATCCCCATCGGTGTTCTAAAAGATTTATCAGCCAACAGTATGATCACTTCAGTTTTCTGCATTTCTCCCAACCCTAGTTGCTGATATACTGAATATGGTAACACATTAATGCTAGCCCCTAGATCGAGAAAGGCTCTATCAAACTTGTCATTGCCTATAACACACGATATGGTGGGACTTCCAGGATCTTTGTATTTTGTAGGCACTTGATTTGTTAGAATGAAGCTAACATTGGCTGTTAGGAATGCTTTCTTCTGTACCTTAGTTGGTCTTTTTCTGGTACACAAATCATTGAGATATTTGGCATATGCAGGGACTTGTTGGATTGCATCTAGTAGGGGGATGTTTACCTCGACCTGTCTGAAAACTTCCAAAATTTTCTCCTTTTGGCCAGATTTCTTTTTATTTTTGAGCCTATTTGGAAATAGGGCAATGGGTTTTTGGGTAGGCTCAACAGGTGAGTCAGAGTAAGGCCCAACATTCTTGTTAGGTCCTTCAGAACTTTCAGGCTCCTCAGACTGGCCTGAATGGGATTGGACTGATGCATTTGAGTCAAAAGGTGAGTCATCTTGAATCCTAACAGCATGATCAGACATGACAACATGGTTGTCTACATGCTTCCCAGATCTTAATGCAACAATTGCATTCACCTGGTTGACCTTGTCATCTCGGATCACATGAACATGTCCTTGATTTGGATTTTGACCTCTAGAATTGGGTATAGGTTTGACTAGGTAGGGTTCCCTTTTCTCTCTCTCCTACCAATGTAGCTAACTGACTCAACTGCATCTCAATTCGTGCTATGGCTTGTGTGTTGGCAGTTATATTGGTAATTATTTGGGAATCGGCCTTGAGAAGGGCCTCCACGCCTTTCTCAAAGGTACTCAATCTTCTTTCAGTATCATTGAATCCTAAAGGAGGATCATTGTGCTATGGTCCTACATGTAGGCTTTGTTGGATTGGTTGGTTAGGCCTAAACTGATTTGAATGCTGTGGTAGGCCTTGAGAGAGAGAAAAATGATTACCTCCATGGTGAGGTTGCTGGTTCCAAGAGAAATTTGGATGGTTCCTCCATCCTGGATTGTATGAGGGGGCATATGGGTCATTTTTGGGTCTCACAAAAGTGGCATTAACTTGTTCAAGGCCAAAATTATGTTGGCCATTGAATGAAAGACATTCTTCCATCACATGACCCATCATATGACATCCATTGCACTTTGGAACTTGGTTGGATAATTGATGTACTTAGGCTCTCTCTTTCATTTTCAATGCTTCTAACCTACGAGCTAGCGTGTTGACCTTGGCATCAGTAGCTATAGAAGATTCTATAGAGTGGATGACACCGTTCAAGGGTGTGGGTTTATCAAGTAATTGATCATTTGTGCTTTCCCACTGCATTGTTTTCTCTGCTAGCTCCTCTAGAAATTCCCATGCTTCATTTTCATTTTTCTTCATGAATCCTCCTTGACACATAGATTTAAGCATGGTCCTAATCGACACATCTAGACCCTCGTAAATGATTTGACACAGTCTCCATTTTTCTACACCATGATGTGGACATTGGGCTAAGAGATCCTTAAACCTATCCAAATATTTCCAGAAGGACTCACTCATTTTCTGCTTTGATGAATTGATTTCATTTCTGATTTTGATGGTTTTATGTATTGGATAATACTTTTTAAGGAATATAGTGTAGAATTGAGTCCACGTGGTGATTGAATTTATGGGTAAACTGTAAAGCCATTTCTTAGCATTGTCTTTTAATGCGAAAGGAATGAATCGTAATCGGACTGCATCATCAGACAATTGCTGTAACTTTATCATGCTACACACCTCATTAAAACTCATTGATGAACCAGTAGGCATCTTCAAATTCTAAACCTGTGAAACTAAGCAACTGGTTAATATAATTGGATTTGAGTTCAAAATTATTGCCATTGGTCTGTGGGAGTCTAATGCAAGATGGTTGTGTAGTTCTTACTGGGTAACATCTGGCTTCTAAAGTTAAAGGTGGGTTGTAGATTTCATCAACCATTTTAAAATCTTCGAGTTCAACACGGGTTAGATGATGTGTTGAATCACGAATCCACACACGCATGCACAAGTGAAACTCTTTTTTTTTTTTTTTTTGAAAAATGAAAAGATGAGAAGATAAGAGACACAATCAGATGAGAAGAGGAAAGATAGAGGAGGAAGATGCCTAATCTATTCACACAAGCCACACAATTCCTAAGTCTATTGTTGACGTAGATCTAGACAGCTCCTAACTGTTAAGTTAACTTTTGAGATTCTCAAACCAAAATTCTTTGCCCTAGTTGGCTAGATCAGTGGAGGAAAGTGGGAGGCTTCCCGTGCTTAAGCAACGGTCCTAATTAAATAACCACTTTCCTTTTAAGGCTTAACCTTGTGAACCACTTTTCTAGACACCAAGTAGGAAAAGAACTTTAAATTTGATTCACCCTCCAGCTTCCTTGTCCTATTGAGCTCGAATTCTAGGAGCCAATGTCTACATAATTTTAATTGATGCTTAGGTCAATGCTTGATGCTTTTTTTTTTTGTGGGCTAAGCAAGGGTGATGAAATCCCTATCTTATCTTGTGCTATAGGTATTGCCCTTAGGTACTTTGAAATGATATGCAACAAACAATTATGCTCAAACAAGTTGTTCTTCCTACTAATTATATGCTCTAAAATGCTAGGAATTGAGTAGGAGAACACGTACCTTTTCCTCCAGCAATCTCCCAAAATCAATTGACAAGATTCAAAAATAATGCACACTATATGATGTATGTCCTAAAGAATAGGTTTCTATCTTGTCATGAAAGATTTTTATTGGATTCAAGTTTATGCTCGACTTTTAAATTAGTGATGAGAAAAAACAAAAATCGAAGGAAAATATAAACCATAGATCAGGATTCTAGAAAAATCCAAAGAATATTTGAATTTAAAATATAACAGAAATCTCTGACCTGAGAATTTTTTTTGTGTCCTTCCCTCTTCTAGATCTCTAGAAATGTCTCTGAAAAGAAAAAAAAAATAAAACAAAGTAGATGCTTTTTTTTAAACAAACAAAACGAAAGGAATAACTGACAATAAATTGATGATAAAACAGTAGCTCTCCGGCAACGGCGCCAAAAACTTGATGTGTCTTATTTAATTACCGCAAGTGCACGTCATACTATGTAGTACGTGGCAAATACAGGTCGATCCCACAGAGAAAAGTGTTCAAGAACAGAGATTTATTATCAATTATTGAGATGAAAAATGAGAGAGATGATGACTAAGGACTAGACACTTAAGAAAAATTCAGAATAAATGAAGAACTAGGATTTTTGAATCCATTCATGTAAATATAAATGCATGATTAAATCCACTCTATGTTTCCCAATTGATCTAAATAATTTAATTCAATGATTCTTATCTTAACAAGCATTATCTATATGCAATACACCATAGACTATCAAGTCAAGGAATAAAAATACAGAAATCAAATTAAATGAAATGACATTTGATGGAAGTAAGATTGTATACACAACCCTCAATTAAATCTTCCCTAAGCATAGACTAAAAAGATGAAATCAATGTTAATCTATCAAAGTTTTTCGATTCATTGAATGATCTATGTAATATACATTCAACACTCATATTTATAGCATTAAGCAGAAAGAGAAAACATAGAGCAATTTAATCATGATATATAATATTACATGAACTTCATCTCAATCCTAGATCTAGAAAATTAGTCACACATGATTACGTAAAACAATAAAATAAAAGAAGGTGAGAGAAGAAGTAGAAGACATAATTAAATAAAAAAACTTTTTATTGAAGGAAACCTGAGATTACATTGATGATCTTCAGGATCTCCCAAAATAGAAGAAAAGAAAGTGAGTCTAAAACCTTGCTTCTTTCCTTCCTTCCTTGCTTGGGGATCCATAGATCTACATAAGGGGTCCTTTTATAGGCTTACAAGGACTTGCATATCTCAGAGACAAATCTCAATACAAAATTTAATCTTGAATTTTGAATACAAGATATTTACAATTGAGAATCTTATCCAAAGAAGACCAAGTCAAAAATATCTGGTGCAAGTGCTTGGAAGGCGTCGGATCTGCATCTGGGTGCCTGGGAGTGTCCATGTAATCTAAGATCTTCTTTGACTTTTTCCACAGCTCCACTGATATTTTGCTAGTATTTAGGCACATGGAAAATATGTGTTTGACCTCTTGACATAGCTCTAGAATTTTCCATACAAAAATCTTTTCTTTTCTGGCATAATTATTCTTTTCCTCCTTATTTTTCGTAGATTCTTTCTAAGTCCTCAAGTTCTGCAAAATTTGCACAAAACATCTCGTGTAATATTATTTATATACAAAATAGACAAATATGGGAATAAAATATGCATAAATTATGGGTTAATCACCACCTCCCTTTTAACTCTGAGAAACCACCACAGAAGGGGGAAGGCAACTGAGTGAGAGAACTAAACGGAGAAGATAGAGAGGGAAAAATGGAGGGATCGTCGGAGAGATCCCCTGCCAAAAGCTTTTCCCCCACTCCCCGTATCTAGAGCGAGTTCTAACTATCTCCCCAAACCCAGTCCATTTCCTCAGACCCCACTCTAAGCCCTAGAATCGCCTGAACCACCGCAGCCAGAGTCGTCGGTCCAAAGCATCGCCATTAAGTACCGCAGGAGGACAGCCAAACCGCCACCCCGGTATTCCTTCCTCCTCTCTTTTAATTTCAAAAAGCTTTCTTGTAGGTACATAGAGTCCACTTAGGCATCTGGTCGCGTCTCGTCGGAGATATGCCTTCTGTGGGTCGTCTCCTTCTCCGGTGGTGGGTTCACCACCACCGGCAAGGCTCAGGGGAGGCCCCCGGGGCCTTCCCCCTCTCTTCTTCCACCTCCTCCCTGAGCCTCGTCACTCAAGGAAGACTTCAGATGGCCTCCCACGGCCAGAAGCACACCGTCGACGACTCTGCAACCTCTGACTGCCTTTCCTCCGCCGCAAAGTCGTTGGAAGCCTCCAAAGGTCCCCGCTGCTCGTGACCACGCCCGGGAGCTCTGCCACTTTGCCATGAACGTCCCCATGCTGGCCCGACGTCGCTCCAGCCACCAGACGACCACCACCGTTGCCGTTGCACTTATCACCGAAGCACGAGGTGAGGAGAGCCCTTTAGGCCACCCTAGCCTCCGATGACCCCACTAGGATCCTCCTCGCACTTCCTCGGAGCTTCTCTAGTGCTCGCCACGTCATCCCAGCCACCACACCTCCTCCAGACGCCCCCGCAGTCATCTTCTCCGACGTCGGTGGTCGCCCACCGGAGCCTGAGGTGGGGGAGGCTTCTGAGGCCTCCCCAATCCAGCCCACTACCATGGAGGAGCTCGCCGTGACGTCCTCCAGCTCCTCTGACCACCGCCACCACTTTCCCGTCGCAGTGCCGCCATCGGAAGCCCACCGGAGTTCGCGTCGGAGCAGGATCGTCGGAGATCTTAGAAACACATATATTTAGGATTTTTTTTAGTTTTTTATAATTACACATAGGTCCTAATTATCGTTACATTTAGGTCCCTGAGATTTCTTTCTGATCCTTTTTTCTTGCATCTAGGTCCTTTTTCCATACATCCAGGTCCTTCCTTGCATCCAGGTCCTTTTTTATTACTTTTGGGTCCTTTTTTTATTACACTTAGGACCTGTATTTTTGTGTTTAAGCCCCTGAAGATTTAAATAAGTTTCATTCCTTTTTTATTTTTGTAAATATTGCATGTTTTGTCCTATTTAAAGTGTAAGTTCATTTTAGTCCCATAAATGTTTGTTTCTTCACATTTAGACCCCTATATTCATGTTTTCTTTGCAAATGAGTCCTAAAAATTTATTTTGTGACCCCTGAGTTTCCTTATTTTAAAATTGTATTGTGAATATTGTACATTTTGGTACTACTTAACTTTTAATTGTATTTTCAGTCTTATTCATACATGTTTTATCACACTTAAACCCCTGAGATCTTGTTTTCTTTTCATTTAAGTCCTGATATTTTGCATTTTGCCCCTAGAGTTCTTTGAAAATAGTTTCCTTTGTACAATTTGCATTTTAGACCTTAAAGTTATCCATAATTACACTGATCATGTAAAAAACTTGATTTTTATCACATTTTGGTCCTGAAATTTTACAAATCAGTCCTTGAACATAACAAATAATGTTTTTTTAGACAGGAAAATTTACATCTAGGTCCCTGAAACTTTCTTAAATCATTAGTGATGGTTTTTACTGCATTTTAAATCACATTTTAATATGTTCCATTTTTATTGATCACTTGTGCTTGTAAATCCCCACTTGAATAAAGTTTTCATCAAAAAACCATGTTTGAAATATAAATGAACATCTGATTTCACATTTTGTCAGGTTTGCACCTTATGTGGGAATTTCGCATAGTAAACCCTTGATTTTCAAGAAATTACCAAAAGTATAATTTTCACACATGTCACATCACATAGCCACATTTTCTTTAAATTTTACATTCTAGCATTAAGATAAAACTTTTTAAACACATTTTTAACCAATAACTTTTCCTTTCTGTGAATTTTGCAAATTAGACCCTGAGTTTTCAGGAAATTATCTAAGTACAATTCTCACATCCCAGTGTCACATTTTCCGTTGATCCATCATCTGTACACTAGGATAGAAGTTTCTGAATACCTTTTGATCCAGGTTTTCAACCTTTTTTGTGAATTTTGGGTTTTGGTCCTTATTTTTGTCCATTGGCTCATTTCTTACCTATGAGGGTGAATCTTCCATTGGCTCAGTTGGCAGAGTTGTATGCGGCAGAGATTGTTCGTCTGCATGGGGTGCCGGTGTCCATTGTGTCAGATAGGGACACTAGATTTACAGCTAGGTTTTGGGGTGCGTTGCAAGAGGCTTTTGGCACCGTTTTACATTTCAGTACAGCTTTTCATCCCCAAACAGATGGGCAGACAGAAA
>JAMKQA010247738.1:0-32259 GCA_024699735.1 Posidonia australis
AGGGACACTAGAAAGTCTATGACTGGTTATGTGTTTACAGTGGGAAATTCAGTGGTGAGCTAGAAGACATCTCTTCAACCAATAGTCACATTGTCATCCACTGAGGCTGAATATGTTGCAATGACAGAGGCTGTAAAGGAAGGTATCTGGCTAAAAGGTTTGCTTGGTGATTTTGGCTTACATCAAGATTCTCGACATTTTCTGTGATAACCTTTGCTCCATTTGTTTAGTAAAGGATCATGTCCATCATGAAAGGACTAAACATATTGACATAATGTATCACTTTATCCGAGGTGAAAAGAGGGTAAAATTTGCTAAAATCACTACTGAAGATAATCCTGCAGATTTTTTCACCAAAGTTGTTTCAGAGAGCAAGTTTGTCCACTGCTTAAATTTACTCTATATTTGTGATCGTATCTAGATCAGTTCTGTTCAGCAGGGCGAATATACAAGTCAAGGTGGAAATTTGTAGAAAATGACTTGAATATGCTCTGAAAGAAATAAAAAATATATATATATTTCAGTTTAAAAGCCCTGTTCCAAGTCGCGGGTCTTCACCCGCACCTCCTGCTCGTGGAAGGAAGCCCCCGTGCCTGCTCCGATCCGTCGCCTCTTCTCCTGCCGCCGCGCCTGCTCCGATGCGTCGCAGGGAACCGCACGCTTCTTCCCCTTTCGCCGCGCCTGCTCCGATCTACGCAGGAAACTGCGTGCCTCTTCTCCAGCCGCCGTGCCTGCTCCGATGCGTCGCAGGGAACTGCGCGCCTCCTCCCCTGCCGCCGCACCTGCTCCGAGCCGCGCACCTCTTCTCCTGCCGTCGCGCCTGCTCGCGGGAAGCTTGGACGCAGGGAGCCGTCGAGCTCTCCTTTTGCTCGTGCCTACTCCTCGTCTGACACGTCCGCTCCGCGCGTGGATGCATTCGCGCATTCTCCCTCCTCCATTGTTATATAAGGAGAAGGCAGGGACAGTGTTTCAGTGTGCAGAAAACAGGGAAGATACCATTTTCTTCTGTTCTCCGTTTTTTGGGGTTTCATATCATCTGGTTCCAGTAAAATCTCTGTGAGTACGAGTTATACAAGAGTTGTACTCTTGGTCTGAGTTTGTATTCTTCTGAAGAATAGTGAAACCTATCTGCCTTGCCTGTGGACGTAGCCCTTTCTTAGGTGAACCATGTAAATTTACGTGTTTGTTTTATTTCTGTTCTTCTTCATTTCAGTTTATTTTCTTGTTTAACTAATCCTTAAACTTAACACTTCCAAGTAGCTAGCTAATGTTTTCACAAAATGATTGAGTATTGAGTGTTAAGATTTTTGTGACTTTATGTACCAAACTGGATATGATTGATATATATATTCCAACTTGAGGAAGAGTATTAGAGTTGTATTCTTACACATGTATTAGAGTCTTAGTGTCATTAGTAGATAGATGAATTATTGGATATCTATTTATCCTAAGAAATCTATAATCCACTACATATAAGTAATCCTCTCTGCATAATGAAATAATCTAATTCGTTCTTTCTCACACTAGAGAACTTCAAGTCCATGCACTTTGTGAAGTTCATGAACTTCTTATTGTGCCTAAATGACTAACTGAAACCACTTCAAAAACTAACCCTTCCTATTGTGCCTAAATGACTAACTGAATCTATAATCCACTTCATGAACTTCCTATTAGAGTCTCTGAAAAGTCCTAAATGACTAACCCTTCCCCATCTTATGGTACTTACTGAAACAACTTCAAGAATGCAGGGAAGCAAAGGAATCATGTTATGGTTGAGAAATTGGGAAGTTGTCCTAGAAAGGTCCTTTATGAGCAATCAGAAAATAGTTTTAATTGAAAAACTAAAAGGATAAAGGAAATTACAGAGGAGTCTGATCAAGATAATAAAACCAAACAGGAACAGCAGGAGTCCTACAAAGATCTTCATAATCCAATACACTATTTTGTGACTTTTGATAATTACTGATGATGACATTCTAGTCAATGCTGACCAGGGAAAAACATATGTTTGAATGAGCCTCTTCTAGCACGCATTGTTATTTAACTCCAATATTTGTAAGTCCCATAGATACAGTGAAAGGCACATTGGACTTACCAAAGGTTCAGCATCATCTTCTAACTTTTCTACCAAAGAATGATGGTATGCTAAATGCCGCCATAGCATTTGATACTCTTTTGGACAAGATATTCCTGTGGAGGTTTTTTTCGCCAGTGCATTCCAATCAATCTTCACACCAGAAAACTGACCAATCTCCTGAAGAAGAGCGAGAATTGTTGTTGCTGAATACCTGCAAAAGAAGATATTATGAAATAGTTTGTGTCAAATATTTTTGCATGCAAGTAAAAGAACAATTAGACATCTTCAAATACAATTAAAAAAATTATAATAAGTGAGGTTTTATTTCAAATAAAAAATTATACTATCAATAAAGTGACAACTGTAAAGCTTAGCACCTAGAATGATAAAATTATGCATATTTCTTCACAGAACTTGCAACTAGCCTGCTAACTATGGTGAGCTTAGCACCTAGAATGATAAAATTATCATTTCATTTAGTCCAAAGCAATAAAATAAAATAGCATCAATACAGAAAATCGTAAACCAACACTGTAGAGTATGTAGAAAATAATCATAAGATCTAAATCTCATTGGCTAATGAACAAAAAGATCTAGAAGGATTCTTGTTGGATCACACTAAACAATCTTTGATAGAGAAGGCTTTCAACTGAATGGAGAATTAAAGAAAAAACATGTGCGTTAACAGAAAACTGAAAACTACTTCTTGAGTTGACCAAAAGCCAGACATGTAAAACAGCACGTTGAAGCATATATTCTTAGACTGGAACAGGTGTTATTACTTATTACTAAGGGTGCAAACAGATACAGCATATCCATAAAAAATCCATATTCGTATTTGTTTGTGAATGGATATGGATATCCATATCCACTCAATAGCAGATACGGATACAAATGTCTTTTGAATTTTCTATGGATACGGATAATTTACAGATATCTGTGTGTGTGTATGTGTGTGTGTGTGTACACGACTTATTATATCTCAACATCTAATCATTAGATTAAAATTTTCAACTGTTAGATATGATCAAAACTATTTAAAATGATTGTATATTAAAAATCAAGCAATTTTGAATTCCTAAATACTAAATTTAGCATGTACTTATTATAACTTGTTATAGTTCATAGAGAACTATTGATTATAACTTTCTAAGTGAAATTGATTTTAGTGTGTACCTCAATTAGATGATATATATTAAGATCCATGAATTATATTTTAATTTTGAAACTTATAACTTAAAGATCTAGCGATTGATACTTTAAAACCGTTAAATTTGTATATAAATAGATACGTATATGAGAAGTTTCTAAATAATGTAGATTTTCATGAATATCTAATCAAGATGATATAGATTAAGATTCATGAATTACATTTTGATTTTAAAACTTATAGCATGCGATTTTAAAAATTGTCCTTAAAATGCTTCAATAAGTACAGTCCATAGCTAAGCATCTGCTTATATATACATATACATATATATATATATATACCATTCTCAGCAGGATCGATTCAAGGGTTACTTAGATTGGAGTATTACAGGGATAACACGATATATGATGAACAATATAACATTTGATGAACAAAATACCATTAAAATAGAGTTACGCAGTTGATATATGATGAACACAGACAGATCAACTGATGCTATTACGGAAAAACATATATAATACTTACAGAGTTTGTTTACAGATTGCACTCGTACACAGTAGGCTTACTCACAACTAATTTTTACACTGAGAGAGAGAGAAGAGAGAGAGCTTCGTCATAAAGTGAGTCATGTACTCATGTTGTGGAGAACTTCGTCATTGAAGGGGTAATCCTCGATTCCATAGCAATCATCCTCATTAGCAATCATCCTGTTATTTCACAGCAATCACATGCATCACTATTAGTTTCTTCTTCTTCTTCTTTTTCTTCTATATCTTTGACTTCTGAATTTTCAGAGTGAAAATGTAGTTTATTTATTATATTATTTATTTCTTCATCATTAAATTCCTTTGATTTTAGAAGTAGTTCATTGATTTTTCTATTGGTGTTTCTTTCAAAACATTTATTGGCCTAATGAGGACATTAATGAACTATCTGCAATAAAAAACGACTGGGCAAAAGGACCTAGACCGTCCGGTCAAATGTCAAGAAAGCTTAGTAAAGGCAAGGGCAAAAGGACCTAGACCGTCCGGTCAAAGGTCAAGAAAGTCTAGTAAATACAGGAGGCAAAAGGACCTAGACCGCTCGGTCAAAGGTCAAGAATCGAGGATGATTGCTATGGAATCGAGGATTACCCCTTCGATGACGAAGCTCTCCACAACATGAGTACATGACTCACTTTATGAAAAGCCTCCACCGCACTGACGGAAAAGACTGCACAAAGACTCTCTTTAACAAAAGAGAAAGTGATATCATATCAAAAGTTGCACGAAGACTCTCTTTCAACAAAGAGAAATGTCATAAAGCAAAAGCAAAAGCAAGAACAGTGAAAAAGAAAGTAGAATCCACTACTTAATGCGGACACCACTACTTATCGAACTGATTCTCAAATCCACTGATGAGATTACGAATCATTTCGCTTTTGTCGTCTATCTCCTTGCCGTTTCTATATATAATGGTGCATGGAAGGAGGAAGGGAGCAAACTCGAGCAAGCTGAAGCTCTCTCTCTTCTCTCTCTCTTTCTCTCTCTCAATGTAAAAATTAGTTGTGAGTAAGCCTACTGTGTACGAGTGCAATCTGTAAACAAACTCTGTAAGTATTATATATGTTTTTCCGTAATAGCATCAGTTTATCTGTCTGTGTTCATCATATATCAACTGCGTAACTCTATTTTAATGGTATTTTGTTCATCAAATGTTATATTGTTCATCATATATCGTGTTATCCCTGTAATACTCTAATCGATCCTACTGAGAATGGTATATATATATATAAATATTAGGAAAAGCTAAAATGAGTCTACGACTTATTTTATGTAAATTGAACTTTAAGATGATATCAAACATTCAACCGCAAGATACGATTTATGTCATCTTTAGATTCAACATATCAAAAATCAATTGTTTCCAAAATTTTAACGTTTGGCATTATAGATTAAAAAAATTCAAATAAAAATAAAATCAAATGTGAAATCCAAACGATAGATATTATGGTCTACATTTTTCATGATATTTATTATCCAAAAATCATGTCACTTTGATAATTATATATTAAGAAACAAGGTATTCAAGAAATTACATTTTCATCGATTAATAAGAAATCAATGAATTCGTGTAAGTTAAATCGTAAAGTTAGAAGTCTTTGATTCACTTGAATTTTCATCTACATATATTTTAAGCATTCTAGATCAACATCTACGATTTAGATTTTTCTTACGAATGGTATATAATAAAATCTACAAGAGATTTCAGAAAGAGCTCATTTAATTAAGATGAGGCCCTGAGCTCATTCTAACCTTCCCCTATAGAAATATATTAAATATTTAATATTAAAAATTTAAAATCAAACCCTAAACCTATTCTCTCTCCTTTGGATTGCATGTTAAGTTTTCATGCTACAATACTCGATGACATGCCATAATGTGATATTTTGACTTTTGAGACAAACATCTTGATAATTCTTAGTAAATTAAGACTTTGTCATTTATAAATTCATTACTTCTTGATGTTTCTTTTCTCAAAAAATATTTATATAATTTACAAGGATTTTACTTTATCATTGATAAGATTTTACTAACTTTAATTAACAAAATATGTTACAAAATGTGATAGTTTTTTATTCATCATTAATTAATCATACATCCATAAAGATAGAATATGTTCATAACTTCATTTGTTTTTGGAAAAGGAAAGTCTAATTTATCATTATGTTTAATTTATTTTTATTATTGATATATATATATATAATATACATATATTTAATACATATATATATATATATCCAACTTTATTCATATCCAACGCTCTTTTATCCGTTCCGTATTCATTTTTTACAGATATGAATATATAATTTTCCTATCCGTATGACATTCGTATCAAAATTTGTGTCCGTATTTCAAAAATGGATACAGACATGTTAACATATATATCTGAACCATATCTGATCCGTTTGCACCCCTACTTATTACACATCTAGTAAGCATTTATACCTTAAATTAAATTGGATTATTTTCTAAGTACTTTGGTTTCCAGTTCTCTTATTTCACTTTGATGTCATTCTTTGACATTTAAGACAAGAAAATACCATTACTGATACACAAGCAGTTCCCATGACCACTGTAAGAATTGTTTCCATGGAAATAGGTTTGCCTTTGAGTGATAGAAAGGGATGGTTGAAAATTAAACATGCAAGCATCCTAAACCCTTTGTTTTGTATTGATCTGTAAAATTTATTCTAGAAATTCTCTCCAGGTTTCAGTATTTCATGTATGTAGGATAGCACTGGCTGCTGAATCTTATAAGAGAAAATTGAGTTTCATGCAGATTTTGGGTTATATACGCAACCTAATTTTGTAATTTGATGACCTTAATCTAAGAACTATGATTGTCCCATTTAAATAAGTTCATAAGTTCAAATATCATCTCTTTGTTATGAATTTTTAATTTACAATAAATTGTTTGTAAAGTATCAGTCTTACATGAATGGGTTGAAGTTTATAATCATATTTAATGCTAATGAGCATAAATTGAATTGATTATCCTTTCAATTCTTTCTGATCAACAGCAATGCTTTCACTTGGTGATTGTCTGGTCATACACGTTTTATTACTACTTTCATTTATTACCACATTGCTGAACATTGTTTTCCAGTATAGAACAATAAAAACAAGTAAAAAGACTGAGGCGTCGGCTTTAGGATCCAATTATGGGTTAATAAATGCTAACAGCCTTTAACTTAAGAGAAAAGAAAACATGTACAACTGCAAAAGCCATCTAGAGAACTAAATTATGGAATGATAGACAAACAAAGCAAAACCAAACCTTTGCAGGAGTTGAGAGACATCTTCTTCTGTGATAGCTCTCTCCCTCTTCTTTGCGTTGATCATCGTAGTTCTGCACACGTGAAACCTAAAATACGGAAATAAAAGCAGCACATGAAGTTTGAGAAAAAACTGAAAATATGTTGGAAAAAGAACAACCAAACATCACCATAATAATTCACTAGTACTTCACAATATCACAAGGGCAAAATGGATTTCGTGTCATTGCATGGTTCCAAACGAGACAAACACAACTATTACATCTAAGAACAACAATGCTACAAGTACTACAAAACATCAATTTAGTCTTAATAAGAAAGAGGTTAGTGTATAATCTGTAACACTTAAGAATAAAAAACGACAATCAAAGTCTCAAGAATCAATTTCATAGAGAAACAAGGTAGAAGCTATTGAATAACTCATTGCTCTCTCTTAACGCTACATTCTGAAATTCTGAGATATAATATATTGTGTTTCTGTATGGTGCAAGGAAGCCCCTCTTATTTGAATATCCAACATCCATAAGGGAATATTTATCTATACATTAAAAGAATGTATTTTTAGTTACAATATTTTCTAAAGATATATAATGGTAACAAAATTAATTGAGAACACTAACCATTTTGAGGAATTGGAAAAGTATATGCTAAGTTGTACATTACATGATTTAAAACTTTTTAGTCATGTACTATTTCTTTCCAACTAGCTGACACAAATGCAAAGCACATGTGACAGTCGTAGACACCTAACATATTTTGTGTGCATGTTTTTCCATCTTTTCCACTATGAAATGAAATTTGTTCTCCTTTTTCAACAATTGCAAGGATATGAGTCTCGTCCAATACTCCAATGTTGTCTTTAAAAAAAGATAGAACTTACCACCTCTACATTTAATAATATATCTAAGTGTTTCCTCAAGTGACTCCTTAGGATATATTCACAATTAAAAACTTTATTGAAATATCTACTTATTGTTTCCTCAGAGTGTTGCAAATTATGTTGCACAAACCTATTTTTGTATTCTTGTCCAATGATTTGTAAAAAAAATTCTCATTTATTCTTCAATTATGATATGTTGTGAATCTTCTACTATACCCCTCCCTCTAAAGATAGCACAAAACCTAAAAAAATAAAGCACAACACGACAATGATCGAAACAATTACTAAATTGTGAGTTCAATATGTTTCAAACCATTTGATGGCTAGTATATAGAGCAGTTTCTCAAAATTACGGCTTCATAATAATTTTTAATCTTTACCACCAAATGCCTAATGAGAATGTCCTTTTCGTGTTCTATGTCAAATTCTATGTTTCTATAATATACTAGAAAGACAAGTTCTTCACTTTGTATTTCTTCTTCAACTTCTTCTTTGACTTCTTCAATATTGTAATCCAAATGATCAACCATCCTAACATGAAAAAACCACTACTCAACAAAATTACCAATGAAAACTACCACACAACAATGTATGGGAGAATAGCTGAACAATAAAAACAAAAAAAGAACAAAAAATATATATTCTAGTGAATAAATTTTTATAATACTAACTTTGAATTTGCAATTTTGTCCAAACAGCAATGTTTTTTCATTGACATAAGATGCAATGGAAAAATAAGTCGTTAATCTAAACATTTCTAAACATAGACCCTAGATTGTTTGATGTCGATCAAAGAAACTTGAATTTCATGTGCAAAGGCAAGCATTTGTGACATGATTTAAGCAGAAATCATGTATAATACTGGTTTGTTGCCAATAACAGGGATGATTAGGTAGAGCATTCTGGATACCATAGGTCTCCCAGAGATAATACAGTTCAAACCCTTGGGTGGTTAGGGAACATCCCTAGCGGTTAAGCTATCATTTAACCGAAAAAAAAGGTGGTTTGCTGTAACAGGAGGTTCTCCCATTAAATCAAGCAATCTACAGTGATGAAATAGAGAGGGGAAATAAATATTAATGCTGCAACTTCTGGACTGAATTTTCGAAACCATTTTCATATTTATATATCTTTGCCACTTCAAATGCTAAAAACTTTTCCCTAGAGTGGAAAGAAAGCGGTAATAGGTATGTGAACTAATCAACATGTTGATCCAAAGCCACAATTTTTCTTATTTGATAAATATTAACATCAATCCTCTGACAATTTAACGATAGCATGTCATTTGCATGTACATACAGAAACCAATTAATTTTGTCAAAAAATAGGTAGTGTAAAAGTCACCTGAACAACTGATCTTCACTTTTTTTGGTAATATAGAATTTTTTTGCTCCAGTACCCTCAAATATAGATTAAATATCCTTCACCTGATAGCTGATCTTCACTTTTCTGCAATAAAAACAACCTGGTAGAAAAAATCAACTATATGTCCCCTGTACGTTAGATCAAATAATATTATATTACATGGAATA
The DNA here is from genome assembly GCA_024699735.1 of Posidonia australis. Classification (NCBI taxonomy): domain Eukaryota; kingdom Viridiplantae; phylum Streptophyta; class Magnoliopsida; order Alismatales; family Posidoniaceae; genus Posidonia; species Posidonia australis. Next base: position 9,457 of record JAMKQA010247738.1, read on the forward strand.
AAAAACATACCCTCGCTATATGTAAGAAACAAGAAATGATCTACAATTAGCACTAAACAGAAACTCCATCAAGAATTTTTTTGACATCTTAGGACCAACCTGGGCTCCTTTCTTCTAAAAACCAGGCAACCTTGGGTAACCTAAACACAAACTCACACCAAAACACAACTGAGTAGGAATCACCTTAATTATCCAAAACAATGACATCATAGCAACAAGAATTAGGAAGATTCACCAAATCAGAATACCAATTGTTTCAGATAGGCTATAGTTAATCTTACATAAAAATAAAATGGATTATATGATCCACTTCAAATTAGGAAGCTATTAAATAAGTCATTGTTACCTCTTGGTGCTACATTCTAAAACTCTGAGATGTGATATCTTGTATTTCTGTATGGTGCTAGAAAACTCTTTTTGTTTGAATATCCAGCATCCGCAAAATAATATTTGTCTATACAGTACAATAAGCTATTTTTAGTTACAATGTTTGCTAAAGACATATAAAGGAAACTGTTGGAATAATCCCACATTGAAAAAATGATGACTAAGACTTGTAATTATACATAGATGGACCCCTTCACTCATTGCTAAGGGGTTTTGAGTCTATATTTCTAACATGGTATTAGAGCCAAAAGAGATCCAAATGGGTCCAAATCCACACACATCCACCCATGTTTAAAAGAGACATTTGTTAGACCTAAAATAGACCACAAGTAAGGGAGAGTGTTGAAATAATCTCACATTGAAAAAGTGAGGACTATGACTTGTAGTTATATAGAAATAGACCCCTCAACTCATTGCCAATTGATTTTGTGTTGGATATTCATATTTCTTACAGAAATAAAATTAGTTGAGAACACTAACCATTTGGAGGGACTGGAAGATTATATGTTGGGTTATATAATGCATAGTTTAGGACTTTTGAGTCATGTGTTATACCTTCTCAACCAGCTGACACAAATGTAAAAAGCATGTAAAAGTAACACACTAAACACATTCTGTGTGCATATTTTCCCATCCCTTCCACTACGAAATGCATTTTGTTCCTCCTTTTCAACAATTGTAGGGAAATGAGTCCCATCTAATGCTTCAATGCAATCTTCAAAGTAAAGATAGTACTTTTCACCTCCATATTCAATAATATGTCTTAGTGTTTCTATAAGTAACTCCTTAAAACATATTATCTCTGGTGACCATGCACAAATACAATCTAAAACTTTTTTAAAGTATCTGCTTATTGTTTCCCCAGAGTGTCGCAAGTTATGTTGCACAGATCTATTCTATCCTTGTCCAATGGTTTGTAAAAAAGTTCTTATTTGCTCTTCAACTGTGATGTTTCGTATGTCTTTTAGCATACCCCTCTCTCTAAAGATAGCACACAATCTCATAAAAACGTAATGGTCAAAACAGTCCCTGAAATGTGAGTTCAACATGTTCCAAACACTTTGATGGCCAGTATATGAAGCAGTATGCACAAACTTTTTCAAAACTATGCTTTCGTAATAATTGATGGCCAGTATATGAAGCAGTATGCACAAAATTTTCATTCTTTGCTATCAAATACCATAAGGATTATTCATTCTAATAAAAAATAATCACAAAAACTCAGCAAAATTACCATTAAAAATAACCATGCAACAGTCACATAAATGAAGATAAATTTCCATTGATCATCATAACACAGATTATTTTGAAATTAAATCAAATAAATGAAACCATACAGCTGGATTCTAGAGAAAGGCTTGCATAACATGTCTTTAGAGCAACACATCCTTACCTTGGAGAGGAATAGATGGAGGATCAATAATTATTAAATAACTGACTTTGACTTCTCCATCGAACAACAAAGAAGCCAACAAAATAAAGAACAAAAAAGAGTCACACGTGTCTTTGGCCATCAACACATTCAATAAGCAAAGTCCAAGAAAAATCTCACTCTAAACTCATATCAAGTCACATGTCGGACAGCTAATTTCTTTAGCTTTACACATACATCTCATCACTACATCTTCTTCTGTTTGTATTTTGTTATCATACAGAAAAACTTGCTAATCTCTAAACCTCTGTACAAGGAAATTGCCACAATCTTTCTCAAGTAATATCGTCACAGAAAAGATAGTTTTTAATGTTAGTACATAAAAAGGACCCAATATTCTACGCCAATGGGGACAATAAGAGGAAGAAAAAAAATGATGCTAAACAAATTATGCAACTACTTAAACTCAACAGATAGATCATTATACAACGATATGGAGACCTAATAGACTCAGATATATAAAAGACAAAACAAGTGTTTCATCATCCTACCAGTTGCCAGGTACTAAATAAGCTCTAATACATAATACTGCTGCAAATACTTATCTTCAGAAGCAGCCGTGCACAAAACTAGCTATGGTCATGGCAACAAGACATACATTGTGAAAAGATGGTTTAAACTATCACAGCATGAAAACCAGATCATTCACCTATGTGCCTTCAAAAACCATCTCTTATAGGGTTGTTATATATCCTTAATGTGATGAGTTCCAATTTTAGCCATGATACGGTAACAACAAAAGAATCACATACACGGGAAATTATGCTACAGGATGGGTAGTAAGATAGAGAGTTTACAAGAGGGAGGTTCTCATAACAATTTGGGGTATCTCACTTCTGGAAGATTATCCGGAAACTGGATTACAGCTTCTCCAATCATGAAAGCTGATATTACAAAATCTTAACCTCTCACACACACACACCACAAACAGGCACCCAGTAGCCTTTTTATGAACACCTCCATAAAAACATTCAAACTAACTTCCTGTTCTCACCAAGAAAATATTAACCTCTAAACTGAGAATCTATTTTTCTCTCAGTTGTTCTATACAGTATAATAGAAAATTAAACACAAACAAAAGTTACAGACAGCTCTGAATATTCAGGTAGTATTCTAGAAGATGGTAATCCGGTTTTTGAAGAAAAAAGGTTATGCAGGAATTTATTTTTTTTTTGAAAGCAATATGTCGCTCTGTTCAACCTCAAATTTACTGCTAGGAATATGCTCAAACAAGAGCCAAGCAATAAACAAAATAGTTTCAACAGGTGGTAGGTAACCATAAGTGTTTTATCATAATCCTTGAATTCAGATTCCTTACGTGTATTAGTACCAACATCTTAGCAAAGTCGGCATGGCAAAAACATGGACTGTGTTGTCTATTTGCAACAAGTGGTGATATTGAAACAAGAGCCAAGCCATCTTAATAAATGAAATTAAGATTTACTCACTCGACAGTTAAATAACAAATATAGTTTCTCTGGAAAATGCATGAGACAAGCAGCTATAATTCTTTCCATGGGTTTGTACTGGTAGAGAAAAACAACCAAGCAACCAAGTCATGCCTCTTCACTATGATACATACTCAATTAAGGCATAAGACTCTTGTCCAAAGGCAAGAAACAGAGATATCAATTCTGAATTAATATGCCCACTAGAACACCTGCACATGAACCCAGACTCAAGTGCACAACTACAAAGAACATGGAATTTAAGCAGCAGGATTTAGGCAAAGACATTAGAGCATTAAAAAAGGAAACATTGGATGAACCTAGGAAGTTTTTTAAGAACAAAGAACATGCTCAAACACAACACATCAAACTAGTTAAATTTTTCAAGAATGAATTTAACTGAAATTATTCAAGAACACTCCTCCTTCTACTACGAAAACCCACCCTTTCACCTTCACTAGCCTTCTTTAGCTTTTTCCTGCCCCAATTGACTTCCTATACATAAGCAATTTCCCTGGCATCCTTGAGATTCTAAGGTCTGAATGACCCTACTTCACCTTGTAAATCCAAGCTCAAGCCACTCAAAACAACCAAAAAACGAAAGAAAAAAAAACACAGACATAGCATAACAAGCATACAGACATAGCATCTATTCGTGCCACTATCTATTGATAGCAAACTTCAATAGCTGTCACGGTTTCCATACAGACATAGCATAATAAGCCCAAAACAACCAAAAAATAAAAAATAAAAAAATGTTTCAGAAGGGGGAAAACAGGTTTCATAACAGGTTTCAGACCCACAAGGTCGAGAAAGGGGGATCACAGGAATGGCGAGAAAGGGGGGAAACAAGAGACCAAAATCACAGAAAGGGGGATCACAGGAACTCACCATACCTCCGTCTTCGAGAAGCTCTACCGCCGTCGCCGCCGGAGGAAGAGGAAGAAGAACAGCTGCCGGGCTGGGATTAGGTTCGTCGTCGCCGAAGGAGAGCAAGAGAAGGAGCGGCCAGGCTGGGATTAGGGCTGGTTTTTACGTGTAATACTTTATTTTTAATAAGGATAATATGGAAAATAATGGAAAAAGGATCCTAGCTTTTTTTTAAAAAGCTTGGTTTTTCATTTTCAACTTTTTTTTGGTGAATTTTACACATATGGAAAAAAAATTCTAATTTTTTTTAAAAGTTGACTTTTTTTATGTATTTGATTAAGCTTTTTATTCGTAATTAATTATTTTCAATAAATTGTTAAAATAATCGATATCAAATACTAACTAAAGTAACATTTGATAACAATTATGGACAGAATGATTATAAGAATAAGTTATTTTTTTTACAATAACAAGATAACTTATTCTGTAATTTTATTTGATTGCTCTTGTTAAGAAATGATTATGAGGTGTACAAATATCTATTTTGTCTTTAATGATATAAAAACAAAAAAATAGGAGATTTTATTCTTCTTTTTCAATTGCAAATGTCTAACAACATCCATACATAAAAATAAAAAAGGGACAAATATGAAAAATAAGAGATAGGATAGCCTATCTTACTATTTATTTATTTTGTAGGAACCTCTATGCATTTTATCCACAAAAACCCTACTAAGGCTTGTGTAAGGAAAAAAAAGGAAACAACGCATTTTGTTAGAACAATAAAGAGGATCTTTTTTCTCCTTCATTATTGCATGACCTTGATCTGAAGGTCGATTAGAGGATTTTTCGTAATCGTATCAAGTTGAAACTTGACCAACTTGCTCGCGACTTACAACTCTTCATTCTAGATGGTTGGATTGAAGATCAAAGCAGTTTAGAGTCCGATTCGAAGGGAATTTCAAAAGTAGTTTATCATTGCAGTTTTGCAGTGCGCACTATTGGTAAAAGATCAGCTTGAGGAGTGAAATGGTGTCCTTTTTGGCTAAAATTTTGCCGATGGTTCAAGGACTCATGGAGCTTCATTCTCGCCAACTTTTGAGATTTTTGGAACAGTGCAGTGATAGCAGAATTTTTGCAATAGAGGAGGTCGAGTTTGGGTAAATCTGCATTACCTCTTGTTTGTGTTGTTGCTTGTGTCATTGATATAAGTAGATGTGCATATGATTCCTCTAGTTATACACTAGAGAAGACTTCTTTTGTATTCATTATTGATTATAGTAGAAGATTTGGGGATGGACAAGTTAGTCCCATGGTTTTTACTTCTTACACCAAAGAGGTTTTCCACGTAAATATTTGTGTCTTGCTTGTGGTCTTATTGATTAGTTTCTTTGTTTGTTTCATCATTGAGAAGTTACTTGTTAGTCCTATTCAAGTCTTGTTTACTCAACAAGTGGCACCCACCGTAGGACCAGGAGTAAGGTTCAGTTCTTTGTGGTGAAATGGAAGCAAACATGAGTAGGATGATTTCACTGAATGGCACAAACTTTCAAGCTTGGAAGGGGAAGATGAAAGATCTTCTCTATGTAAAAAAATATTACAAACCTGTTTTCAACAAAGAGAAACCAGAAGACAAATCTGATGATGAGTGGAAAATACTTCATCGTCAGGCTTGCAGCTTCATTAAATAATGGATGGATGATAATGTGTTAAATCACATTAGTGATGAGACAGATGCAGGTACCTTATGGCAAAAGTTGGATTAGCTATATGCTAGGAAAGAGGGCACCAACAAGATGTTTTTTATCAAACAGTTGATGCATTTGAGATACCGAGACGGCACCCTTGTAGTAGATCGTGTGGATGCATTTTAAGGGATTATAAATCAGTTGTTGTAGACACTCCAATTTTTCGATTTGGCAGGATGGAGATGTGGTGGCTGAGCTCTAACCAAGGCCATTTAATTCATGGAGACCCAATTAAGCCTATGAAGGCCCACCTAGGCCCATCAAATCCACAATAATACAGCCCACACTTTCTTCTTCTCTCTTAAATCAACATTTCATTTCTCTCCATATTATTTCCCAAAATTCTCAACTAAATTCTCAAAAATCACAAAATCTTACCAAAGAACAAAAAAACCATTGACTGAACCCATTTTCCTTCGCCAAGCCTCACGACATCAGCCCAAATCCACCTCCTTATTGAGCTCCCAATCTCACCATCGATCCAGCCAACAATCCAAAGCATCCTCAGCCGTCGGATGGCTCGCCGGAAACTCCAAGATCGCCGTCCATCTATGTCAGCGGGCAGGGGAGCAAACCAGAGCGTGTGGGGGATAGCCGTTGGCTGTCTGCTGAGCTGGCGTAACGGCGGTCGGAGTTTGTTGCCATTCTGTTACATGTTGTGCGTAAAATTTGAGCCAGCTAGATGGATTCTGGTGACCTATAAATGGAGAAGCAGAGCTCGCGACAGAAAAGCCACACAATTCAGAGCACAGAGCACACAGAGAATTCAGAGAGAGAAGAGACACCGAGAGAGAGGCCGTCGCGGAGAGGAGCAGCCACCGCTTTCGGAGCTCCGACGATTATCTCCAGCCAGGTACACGCCTTAACCTCTCTTAATTTCCTGAATTCTAGTCTTCCTGCCGTCCTCTCTCTTCCTAGGCCGTTTCCAAGGGATCCAGAGAGATCCCTTGGCCCGCGGCGCTCCGCCGTGTCCCGCCGTCGCCAAATTCCGGCGACAGAGGTGGGGGGCAATCCAGGAAGTTTCCTGGACCCCCGAGTCTTCCCTTTTCCTCCTCTGGTCCTCCCGGAGCTCGTCCGCCTCTCCACGCGCCGCTCCAACGCCTCCAAAAAGCCACGCGAAGATCGCCGGAGAGGAACGCCCAGGACTGTCGACGCCGGAGAAGACGACCACTTCAGAGGTGGACCGCGCCTCTCCGGCACCCCCGCGCCCCCTACGATGTCCCAGGATCCATCCTCAACCTCCCGAAAGTGCCCCGGAGCCCTCAGGATCGCGTCGCGAGCCCTCGAGCGTCCCAGCAACGCCGCTCGCCGGAGGAAGCCGCGACGACGATGGTCAGGCCACCACCTCGCTCCACCAACCTCCGCGCCGCTCAGGAGTAGCCCTGATGCCTCCCTCAGCCCTCCAGAAGCCTCCAAACGCCGCACCGCAGCCCCAGCAGGTCGCCTTCTTCCCTGTGGTCGTCGCCAAAGCAGCCCGACGGCGAGCGAGGTGGGGGAGGCTCTTCAACCGTCGGAGGCCACATCCACGCCGTTGGATGTGCGCCACTTCTCCTCCTCTTGCTTCCCATGTTGTCTAATCTAAGATTAGACCATGGGAAAGCCCCTTTTAGACTCCTCCGGCAGTCGGCGGCGGCGAGCCCCGTCACCGGCGGCAGTCGAGTCTTTTCTTTAATAAAAAAAATCAAAAAACTTTTGTTTTAATAAACTGCAGAAACATTACTTTTCTTGCATTTAGGTACTTCTTGAATTACTTTTAGGTTCTTTTCTTGCATTTAGGTACTGCATTCATTTTTCCAAAATGTTTCGAATAAAGTTTTAACTGAAAATATTACATTCCTTACCCTGCACTTTTAAAGTAATGTTTTCTGAGTTTAAAACTTTAATAAAAGCCCTCCAGAGTTTTTTAAATGAATTTTGCTTTAGGCAAATTGCATTGATGACCTTGGATTTCCTTGGAAAGTTTCTGACAGTTCATTTTCTCTGTGAAAATTGCACATAAGCCCTCATATTTTTGAATATGTCTCTGAATGCACAATTTTGCTGGTTTAATTGCATTTAAACCCCTGTATTTTCCAGAAACTTTCCGAAATACATATTTTTGTGGTTTAATTGCATAAAAACCCTAAACATGTTTAAAAACTTTCCAGAAGCATATTTTATTGGGTAAATTGCACTTTAACCCTTTGTTTTTACTGAATTTCTTCTGGATGCTCTATTTGCTGGGTTATTTGCAGTTTAGCCCCTGTACTTCATTGATTTTGCTCTGATTGCCTGTTTCCAAGGGTTAAATGACCATTTTGCCCCTGAAACTTCTTGGATCATTTCTGACCCATTTTATTGCATTTTTATCCAGATTTTATGCTAAATTGATTTGCATTGCATGCATGAGTGGGTAAATTGCATTCATAGCCCTAGAGAGCTTCACTAGCACTAGGGATGCACATTTGACTCCAGAATTCTTCATACATGCATGGATGTGTTTTCCTACATCTTTTTTGAGGATTTGGGCTTTTGAACTCCAGCTTTCCTCGGATTTTGGTTTTTTTGCACAAAACCCCCTACATTCTTCAGATTTGCATTCGCACTTGCATTTTGCATACTTTTTACATCTTTTTGCACGGATTCTTCCCGTCTTTTCTTCCCTACTCGGTGCATGCTTTTCTAGCTTTGTTCCGAGCTTAGTCTTCTCCTCGTTTTCCTCGGTTTTCCATGTTTTTCACTTGTTTTGGTTTTTCATCGCCTGAGGGCGTACAGTAAAAGGCTTACAAAGCCGACATGGTCCCGAAACAAGGATTATTTCCCCCTTTTTGATTTTCTCAGATTTATCCCAATTTCCGCTGTTTTGCGAGATGCTTTCCGAGAATTTCACGATTTTCACGATTTTCCTCATTGCCCAAGCGCGTACAGTAAAGTGGCATTGACAATGCCTACATTCGACCCTCGGATTAACTTTTTCTTTTGATTTCACTTCTCCTTGATTTGGCGTGTTTTCAGTCACCTTCATGCATGAGCATATAGAATAAACAAGCGCGCATTTAGCAAACCATAGACAGTAGGAAGCCTAGAAAGACTGAGTTTTCTCGGGCGCATGAGGGTGCCTTACTCCTTCCCCATGCGTAACCAGAATCCTTACCCTTTATCTGGCCCGCATTCATCTTGCATTATTCATTAGGCATGGATCACACATGCATTCTGCATTTTGTTTTGTTTCGTGATTTTCTTGTGTTTGTTTTGGTTTTCCTCGTCTTTCCATTAAAAGACTAGGTGGCGACTCCTTTTCTTATCCTTTTGTCTTCCATTTGGTGTTTCTGGATCTTGTCTCTTCCTCCGGATTCACCATTTTTGCCGTGACCGTATCGGATCTCCCCGTGTGTTTCTGCACACCGGAGTAGGTTGGTGAACCGCGCTTAAGAGTTCCACTGGCATGGTCACAATTGTTTTTGATGAACATTGTGTTTGATCGTTACCAAATACATGAGCGACCTTAAAGGTCACACTCTGCAACTCAACTCCTAATTGTATTATCACTTGGAATTATGTGAATACCAATGTGTTGAATGAATAGTCCATATGGATTGCAGAAGATTTCTCCTCCCACTCTGATGTACTAGTTACAGAGTCATAAGGGAGAAGTTAGAGCAAAGGTCCCAAGGATTTTGAGAAGAGCAGAAGCAAGTCCAAGGGCAAGTATGCAATTGTTGAGTGCTACCATTGCCATGAGAAAGGTCACAACAAGAAATTTTGTCAGAAGCTGAAGAGAGAAAACAAGAAAAAGAAGAAGTCACAACAGCAAGACAATGACAATGACAGTGAAGGGAGAATTTCTTCAACTGTCGAAGAATTACTTGTTATTTGTGATAATGATTCTGTTAATCTTGTAGGTGATGATGAGACAGCATGGATGTCAGATAATGGTGCCACCATTCATGCTACATCTCGAAAAGATTTCTTCATTTCTTACACTCCAGGTGATTTTGGAGTTGTGAAGATGGACAACAACGATAGAGCAAAGATCGTTAATAAAGAAGATGTGCATTTAGAGACTACAAATGGCACCAGATTAATCCTCAGATCAGTCGGACATGTTGAGAGTTTGAGACTCAACATTATTTTAGTTGGGAAACTTGATGATGAAGGCTACTCAAGTCACTTTGGAGATAGACAATACAAGCTCACCAAGGGAAGCATACTTGTAGCGAGAGGTAAAAGGTTATTTTACCTTTATTATATTCATGCCAAGTTTTCTAGTGCATTTGTTAATGCATTAAAAAATGAAGATCAAAGTGTGTTATGGCACAAGAGACTCAGTCACATGGACAAGAAAGGGATGACAGTACTTTTGAAGAAGAACCTCCTGTCAAAGTCGAAGAGTGTACATTTGAAGCATTATGTAGATTGCTTGACAGGAAAGTAGCACTGAATTACCCTCAAGAGCCAGCCTCCTTCGAAGAAGTCAGAGATGCTGGAGCTGATACACTCTGATATATGTGGACCGATGAAGGTAATGACACATGGTGGAATTAGATATTTTGTCAACTTTATTGGTGATTTCTTCTGAAAAATTTGGGCTTATGTCTTGAAGTTCAAGGATCAAGTACTTGAAAAGTTTAAAGAATTTCAAGTTTCAGTTGAAAGAGAAACAAGCAAGAAAGTAAAGTGCATCCGAACAGATAATAGGGGAAAGTATTGTGGACCATTTAATGTTCATTGTAAAGAACAAGGCATAAAGCATCAAAAGACTCTTCCAAAAACACCACAGTTAAATAGAGTTGCTAAAATGATGAATAGAACATTGGTGGAGAAGATCATATGTTTGCTTTCACAAGCAAAGCTACCGAGGTCATACTGGGGATTTAGTACAATAAGGATGTCTCCTATGATCATTTGAAGGTATTTGGATACAAAGCCTTTGTTCATGTACCTCAAGATGAAAGAACCAAGCTTGTTACAAAGACATAGCAACATATTTGTCTTAGCTATGGACAAGATGATTTTGGCTACAAGCTATATGATCTAGTAGCTAAGAAAGTAGTCAGAATTCGTGATGTTGTGTTTGTATAAGATCAAACAATTGAGGACATTGACAAAGTGCAGGTTAAAGCTACTCAACAACAAGAAGGCTTGATTGATTTGGACCCAGTTCCTACAGTTGTAGCTCGATAACAGGTTGAAGCTGAAGTTGATGATAGTGTTGGCACAGGTGGACAGGATACTCCCCAGGAACAAGATGATGTTGATACAAATGGTCATAATCAACTACCACCAGTGCAAGAAGTTCCACCAGCTATTCCACTTAGAAGATTAGCTAGAGATAGAAGACCTTCTACAAGTATTCTTCAGATGAGTTTGTGGTGTTACTTTCTGATGGTGCAGAACCAAAGTATTATGCAGATGGAATGGAAGGTGAGCACAATAAGGAGTGGATGGAAGCCATGCAAGATGAGATGAGTTTCTTGCATGAGAATCACACTCATGAGATGAAGTTGCCTAAAGACAAGGAAGCACTCCAGAACAAGCGGGTCTACAAAATCAAGCAAGAAGAACACACGTCACATCTAAAGTACAAGGCTAGACTAGTTGTGAAAGGATTCACTCAAATGAAGGAAATTGACTTCGATGAGATCTTCTCTCCAGTAGTAAAGATGACTTCTATTCGAGTGGTTCTTGGTTTGACAACTAGTCTCAATTTAGAGATTGAGTAGATGGATGTGAAGACTGCCTTCTTTCATAGAAATTTGGAGGAAGAAATTTATATGGAGCAACCAAAGGGGTTTGTTGAGAAAGATAAAAAAGACTTAGTGTGTAGATTGAAGAAAAGTCTTTATGGCCTGAAACAAACACTAAGGCAATCGTATATGTGGTTTGACACTATCATAGGGAAGCAAGGCTACAAGAAGTGTAGCATAGACCATTGTGTATTCATTAAGAGATTTTCCTTTGACGATTTTATTATTTTGTTGCTCTATGTTAATGATATTTTAATTGTGGGCAATAATATATCCAAAATTGTAGAATTGAAGAAAGTGTTGCATAAGTCTTTTGCTAAGAAAGACTTGGGACCTGCAAAGAAGATTCTTAGCATTGGAATTGAAAAAGATAGAAGTTCCAATAAGTTGCTCGTCACAAGAGAAGTACATTGAGAAAGTACTTCAAAGATTTCATATCGATGATGCAAAGCCAGTTAGTTCTCTTCTTGCAGCTTAGTTCTGGTTGAGCAAGAAGCAGTGTCCTTCTACAGATGAGAAGAAAAGGGAAATAGAGAATGTTCCATATGCTTCAGTTGTTGGGAGCCTGATGTATACTATGGTATGTACCAAACTTGATATTGCCCATGTAGTTAGTACAATGAGCAGTTTTCTTTCAAATCCTAGAGAACGACATTGGGAAGTGGTGGAGTAGATCATGAGATACCTTTAAGGCACTTCAAATTTGAAGATCTATTTTGGTAATGGAGAACCAACAATGGTTGGTTATACTGATTCAAATATGACAGGAGATGTAGATAACTCAAATTTTACTTCAGGGTATTTATTTACCTATGTAGGGGGAGTTGTTTCATGGCAATCCAGATTGCAGAAGTGTATTGCTTTATCTACGATAGAGGCTGAGTTTATTGTAGCCACAGAAACCTACAAAGAGATGATATGGCTGAAGAGAATACTTAGAGAACTTGGAATTGTGCAAGATAAATTTGAGACGTGGTGAATTCAAGAGAACTTGTGTTTGAAAAGGTTTATAACGATGACAATGGAGCTGATATGTCGACTAAAGTAGTGATGAGAGACAAACTATATGTCTACAGCCAGATTGCAGGATTTGTGACTACCTTCATGTAGTTGGGAGGAGGAGTTTGTTAGGTTTTCCTCTACATGGAGGATGGTCTATCTTACTATTTATTTATTTTATAGGGACCTCTATGCATTTTACCCACAAAAATCCTATCAAGATTTATGTGAGAAAAAAAAGGAACAACACATTTTGTTAGAACAAGAGAGGGGCGGCCATCTTTTTTTCTCCTTCCCTGGGCTACTGCACCACCTTGATTTGAAGGTTGATCAGAGAGTTTTTCGTGGTCGGATCGAGCACAAACTTCACCAGCTTGCTTGCGATTTGCAGCTCTTCATTCTAGATGGTTGATCGAAGATCAATGCAGTTTAGAGTGAGATTCAAAGGAGGTTTCAAAAGTAGTTTGTCATTGCAGTTTTGCAGTGCACACTCTTGGTAGAAGATTAGTTTGAGGGGTGAAACAGTGTCCTTGAAATTTTGTCAATGGTTTACGGACCCATGGAGCTTCATTCTTGCCAAGTTTCGCAATTTTTGAAGTAACATAGTGATAGCAGAATTTTCTGCATTAGAGGAGACCGAGTTTGGGTAAATCTACATTACCTCTTGTTTGTGTTGTTGCTTGTGTCATTGATACAAGTAGATGTGCATATGATTCCTCTAGTTATACACTAGAGAAGACTTCTTTTGTATCCATTATTGATTATGGTGGAAGATTTGGGGGTGGACCTATTAGTCTCGTGGTTTTTGTTGGCTTTATTAGCCATATCTTGATTTTGATGATAACAAAAGACTAATGTGTTTTATGAGAATATTTCATAGTTCATATATGCAAAGAAGACTATTGAAGAACTCAGAAGATTCAAGCATAAAAAGGAAGACGTTTGAAGAAGATAGAGACCTACATACCACCAATAAGAATTCAAGATGAAAGAAAAGGAGAAGAAAAATTAAATAATATTTGTAATTAATTTGATGTAATTTTCTATTTATTCGTGTACCTAGGAATTTGTAATAATCTCCCAAATATCCTCATAGAGCCATAGGAAAATTGTCTTAGCCCTAAAACTAACCATTCATTGAAAAACATTTATTATAGGACTAAGGGCATTTTCGGCATACCGAATTTCCTCGATATACCGAAATATATGCATATTAAAAAAATCAGAAAAGAAACCCAGAACGGCATATCTAAATTCATCGGTATACCGAATCAGAAGTTTTCGGCATACCGAATCAGTAGCCGTTGCTGAACGTTAGAGAGACATTAGACACATTCTTATACCTATGTTTTCCTATAAATAGGCTTCCATTCTTCACCTGTTAAGGACGAATACTTCCTACCCCATATAGAGCTTCAAGCTACTTAAGTTTCCAAGCATTTCACTCCAATTTCATTAAAAAAACTCCCAATGCAAGAGTGCTCCATTTCCTTCCATCCACGTAACCTAAAAGTATTTGGAAGACTATAAAAGAGTTGTAATCTTCATCCTTATTGAGTGAGCTCTTCTCCGGATTGAGAGAAGGAAGCTGCGGTTTTTGCGAAACTTGGTGAGGCTTCTTCAAGAGTGTACGACACGATCTTGACCCGAAACAATATCAGGTTAGTGAAATCCAAGGGTTCTCGATGAGTGGACTAAACCGAGGAGGCTAAACCATTATAAATTTACTTGTGCATATCATTGTCTCTTATTCCTTTCTTTGTATGCTTTAATTTAGTATCCAAATTCCTCAACTTACATATCATTTACTTAAAAACTTAAAATTTGTTAAATAAACTTTAATATTGCAAATATTTTTATTAAATTACTATTCATCCCCCTCTAATGAAGCCTAATGATCCTAACAGTTTTTACTCCTCACACTGAGGAGGTTTTCCACGTAAATATTGGTGTGTCTTGCTTGTGGTCTTGTTGATTATTTCCTTTATTTGTTTCATCATAAAGAAGTTACTTGTTAGCCCTATTCAGGTCTTGTTTACCCAACATTGACAACCTCTTATAATAAACATAAGAAGTTACTTGTTAGTCTCGTGGTGAGATGATACTATTCTATTTCTATCTGCAAGAGAGGAAAATATAATAAACATAAAGAGAATATTATGTTGTTTTCAGTCCTGCTTCGGATTGAAAATTAATTTTCATAAGTCTTCTCTCACTGGTATTGGAGTGCCTGACAACTACATCATTAAGTTCTCTCATATCCTTGGATGTAATACAAAAGTCTTGCCATTCAAATACCTTGGGCTTCCTTTACACTTCAGGAAAGCCAATCTCAATGATTGGACCCCAATAATAGAGAAAATTTCAAAAACCAGTAATAGAGAAAATTTCAAAAAAAGTATCTCTTTGTAAGGGAAAATACTTATTCTTAGGGGGGCGAATAACTTTTGTCAATGCAGTACTTACAACCATTCCTACATACTACCTTTCGGTTCTTCACTTTTCCACTTAGGTGGGAAAAAAAATTGATAAACTTAGATGCAGATTTCTTTGAAAATCTTACTCTTCTTCAAGCACTTCCTATCATTTGGCTAAGTAGACAGTTATCTGTAAACCAAAAACTTAAAAAGGTTGGGGAATTATAAACATTAGACACTTCGATTTGGCACTGAAAAGTAAACTGATGTGACAACTATTATGTAGTTCTTATACCTTAAAATGGAAAGAACTAATAAAAACTAGGTACTTATCTAGAGCATGGCCTAGTGCTCTTCTGAACATATCAGTTGGTAGATCTTCCTCTCTTTAGCAACAAATCAAGTGTTGTTTTGATATTGTAAATTGTTTCTCTTTCTTTCAAGTTAAAAATAGAAAGAGTGCAATTTTCTGAAAAAATAGGTGGTGGAAAGGGGAAAAACTCAGACATGTCTTACTTGACTTATTTAACTTTGCAAAATACAAAAAAGCATCTGTTAATTTTTTTTTAGAGATTTTTAGATCTGATTTTGGCAGATTATTCTCTAGCCCCATATCATATAGTAACTACTCATCTATTCAGGATCAGGCTGATTATTTAACGGAAATATTAAACAATACACATTTACTTCCTAAAGATGACATTATCATTTGGACTCCATCTAATCAAAACTTTACTGTGAAATCCTGTTATAAACTCTTAAATGATGGAGGACTTAGGTTTCAATTATCTGAGGCAATTTGGAAAAACTGAGTCTCACATAAAGTTGAACTTTTTCCATGGTTGGTTCTTTTTAACAAAGCACTTACTAAAGATAATCTATGCAAAAGAGGATGGACTGGATGACTTATGTATATTCTGTAATGGACATAGTGAAACTATTAATCATTTATTTATTCATTGTCCTTTTGCTAGTTCTATTTATAATGCTTTCATTCTTGGATCTTTATATCCTACAATTTTTAAAATTGCAGACTTATTCATATTTCTACGTGCATTGAAATTTGATATTCCTTTAAAAGGTTGTTATACCTTAATTCAAGTTATGTTGTGGACTATGTGGAAGGAACGAAATAATAGAATATTCAGGGGAAGTAGTAAAACCTCAATTTACTTATCAATGATATTACTTCTTTGATTCATTATTGAATAGCAAATATGGGTACAGGATTTGAGAAAGAAGAAATCCTTCGCTCAGTATCAACTTTTCAGCAAAATAGAGATTTGGAGCAAGCACCACCAGCTCCACATAGCTCCAGGCCAGTGGTAGACAATATTCAGTCTCCTTTAGCTCCTACAGAAGAAGATCATATGTAATGATTAATATTTTGTTAATCGAAATAAACAAAATGTGCTATTTTTGTTGAAATCTTTTTTATTGAGCCTATTGAACAGAGGCTGATTTTGGTTGGAACATATGGTTCCGCAAGACTTGTAATTTGATACTGATTATTTCTTGGTGGTGGTGGTTTGTATAGTGATGGAATTCGGGTCGGATCGAGCAAGTCCGACCCATGAAAGTTGCAGCTCGCCCGAGCCTAGTCGGCCCGAAGGCTGATCCAGGCCAAGTTGGGCCTGTTGCAACAAACCATGGGCTCGACACGACCCATGGTCCACATGTGGACAGAGCTTACGGACCGACGGACCGGACCGGGTCGGTCCATTGGGCTTAAAAAAAAAATTAATAAAAAATTACACGCAAAATTACACCTTTGTTTGCCCCTGCTTCCCTTTCAGTTACAACCTGGACAGAAATGTACGCGCAAAAACCTGAGACTCTCTGTATAATTAGCGAGACATGATGTCTTGTACTGATGTCTCGGTTTTGACTGAATAAATGAAACACGAAGTGCCTACAAAAAAACATAAAAAAGGGAGACATAGTGTTTAATTCCTAAGGGTGTGATTGGTAAACTAGGAAGAATAACAACAAGTGCTTTTCATGATAAACAGGACCTGCTTCTTCCAAAAGCACCGTGAAAGTACTAGATTTTGATTTATCTCAAAGGTAGAAGCCCATTACCGTTCAACACAAATTACACATTGCGACATACTAATTTATGGCAGGTTTGCTTGTTTTCTATATGCTTGAAACATGAAACTGTACCTGATCGTTAACAAACATAAAGCACATAGTATAATTTGATCGATTCTTCTCTCCCACCATGCGGAACTACAAACTCACTCTTCCAACAACGAAACCAACGCCGTAAATCCTATCCATCCCTAAGCAACTGAAAAATACAACATCACAGAATACATAAAAAGCACACTCCTTTCCCTACAAATCCAACAAACCCCTCATTCTCACCTCGATCTCCCTACGAATCCTGGCGAAATCCTCGAACCTCTCCCCGGGCCGATGCAGGAACTCCCCCCACTCCACCTCCTGCTTCCCTTCCCCCTCCACCGCCCGCGGCAACTGCACGAGCTGCAGGACGAGCGGCCTCCTGGTGCAGATCTCGGGCCCGCGGGGCAGGAAGTCCCTCCCGACCAGCTCCTCGAGCACGCTCGACTTCCCGCTGCTCTGGCTCCCGACTATTTTATTTTTTTATTTAACGGGCGGGCCGCTGGCCTGGAGTTTCGTGGTAGGAGTTTCGTGGGTCAAAATGGACCTATTCTGTGGATCTTGATGGGCCTTTCTGTTAGGCCCAGCACAACCCACAACGGGCCTGATCTGGTCCAACTCACGTAATCTTTTCCCAGGCTCGGACTGAACCGAGCGGGTCCGATCCGATTTCCATGTCTAAGTTTGTATAGCCAAGGGAACTATTAATACTAACTTACCGATTACAAAAAAACAGTGACAACCTCTTCGTTCACCCTTATAGCTTCTTTAGCTTTCGTAGCTTGGGCTAATTTTTTTTTGAAACATTGAGAAATTTATAAGACAATTCTATTTTCGTCTTCAACATTGTGACCCTTGGATTTCCAAGTTTAAGCATCACTTCGCTTCTTTTTAGGACTGATTCACAAGACTATGATTGTCTCTTGGTATTCTCAAGTGTTACATATTCTGCACTTACTGTATCCTCATTAAAAGTAAATTAATGTTCTATAGTAATTGTAACATTATTATTGTTGGATGTAATAGTTACGTTCGTTGTACTTAGAACCATGACATTCTTTTTTGTAACTATACATCCTTTGAATGAGAAATTAATCAAGTTCATTTATGTGCTACAATACATGAACATCCTTGAATTTTTCTATTTCAAAATATCTCTATTCAAAGGATAAAAGATCAAAGAATGAATTTTTACAAAATGCAGTGAAAGAAAAATAATAGTGTAAGAAGAAGGATACATTTCTATTAATATTTGATCATAAAGAATGAAAGTAATAAAATCAACATTTTAATGCATGTTTCGTTCTTGTTTCATTCCTACTTGATGTATACATTATTGTTAATACAAGTAATAAAATCAATAATTGAATATTTTCACAAATATTTAATAATATGTAAGTTTTATCATTGCTAATGCATGTTTCTTTCCTATTAATGCAAGTTTCGTTCCTATTAGAAGCATTCCTATTAAATACATAAACTACTAGTTATATACATTCCAATTAATATTTGATCGTAGAGAATGAAAGTAATAAAATAAACGAACTAATGCATGCTTCATTCCTATTTCAATCCTACTTGATATATACATTCTTGTTAATGCAAGTAATAAAATCAACAATTGGATATTTAGTATTTTCATAAAGAATTAACACTTATACCTTGGCAAAAAATGTCCACTACTTATCATTTTGTCCTAGAGTCTCTTGTCAAATTCTTTTCCCGTTTTAACCTTCAAAGCTACTTAACATTATCATTCTTTTCTTACATTATCCTAATAATATTTAAATTACAATCAAGTGTTCCTAATGAAATCATTGTATATTTTTGAGCCTAAAGTTGTACTTTTTTTGTTTTCAACTCTTACCTTCTCTAAACAAATGTTTAGGCGTTTAGCCATATAAAATACTTTCTATCATCACTATAATCTCAGCATAATCTTTGATTGCTTTTTCTTTGACTTGCCTTTCCTTTAAGGATGTGTTAATGTTTCTAGATTCGTCTGTAATTTACATGATTCTAAAAAGAATAAAGCTATTTTTACAAGGTAATAAAGAAAAAATATAAAATATGCAAAATATATCAATTGTTTTAACGTATACCAATTGTTTTAGAATAAGTTTGACAAATATATATTTGTGCATGCAAACTTGTGACATATATATGTGTTATTGGAGTTATAAAGCATCATGAATTGGTAATAATAAATCACTAGTGTAACATATTTGATAATGATGTGCTCCCATTAAGATCTGGCAATGCATCATGTTGTAGAATAAGATATAAATAAATCCATAGACAATGGAAATGTGAAGGTGGTTTAAAAACAAATAATAATGAATAGTTAACAAAGGTTTGAAATACAATAATTTTTATCACAAATACAATAAAGTATCACAAGATAACAATAAACTAAACATAATGAATTGCTAACAAAAGTTTGAAATATAATAATTTTTGTCATAAATACAATGAAACTAGTGTCTATTTGAGCGAGTAGCAATTTGATTACTAATATTATCATTCACTATTCCCATCTCCAACTCATTTAGAAGACCTTGCTCTTCACCTCTATTTTCATTATTATTGTTATCGAAAGTATTCATTTGTTGTGCCTCGTCAAGAACCAAATCTTGTAGTGTTTGCTCAATAATAAAGTGTTATATTGCCATACTGTTCCTTCCCAATCAACTGATACAAATGTGAAGCGCATGTGAAAGTCGTAGTCACCCAACACAATTTGTGTGCATGTTTTTCCATGTCTTTCACTACGAAATGCAATTTGTTCTCCTTTTTTAACAATTGCAATGATATGAGTTCCCGCTAATGCTCTAATGCTGTGTTTAAGAAAACGAAAGTACGTACTTCCTCCATATTTAATAATATATCTTAGTATTTCCTTGAGTGACTCCTCAAATACGATCTAAAACTTTATTGAAATATCTACTTACTATTTCCTCAAAGTGTTGCAAATTATGTTGCACAGGCCTATTTTTATATCATTGTTTAATGATTTGTAAAAAAATTCTTATTCGTTATTCAACGATGTGTCATGAGTCTTCTAAAGATAGCACACAACCTAAAAATAACACAACAATGGCTGAAACAATCCTTTAAATGCAAGTTCAGCATGTTTCGAATAATTTGATGTCTAATATATTGAGCAGTATGCATAAGATTTCTCAAAATTATGCATTCATAAAAATTATCAATCCTTACTATCAAATACCCAATGTGAATGTATTCTTCGTATTTTGTGTCAAATTCCATTTTGCTATAATATGCTAGAAAGTCAAGTTCTTCACTTTTAACTTCTTCTTCAACTTTTTCTTTATCTTTTTCTTTATTATTGTAATTCAAATGATCATCCATCCTAACATGAAAAACCACAACAACTTAGCAAAATTACTAATGAAAACTACCACACAATAACATATGGAAGAATGGCTAGATAATAAAAACAAAAAAGAACAAAAACAATATATTCTAGTGAATAAATTTTTATAATACTAACTTTGAATTTGCAAATTTCTCCAAACAACAATGTTTTTTTAGTGATATAAGATGCAATGTGAAAATAAGTCGTTAATCTAACATTTCTAAACATAGATCCTAGATTGTTTGATGTTGATCAAAGAAACTTGAATTTCAGGTGCAAAGGTAAGTATCTGTGACGTGATTTAAGTAAAAATCTTGTACAATACTAATTTGTTGTCAATAATAGAAATGGTTAGGTAGTGCATTATGGTTACTATAAGTCTCCAAGAGATAATATGGTTCAAACCCTTGGGTGGTTAGGGAATATCCCTATCAGTTAAGCTGTTATTTAACAAAAAGAATGGTGGTTTGCTGTAACAGGAGGTTCTCCCATTAAACCAAGCAATGTATAGTGATGAAATTGAGAGGGGAAATAAATATTAATACTGCAACTTTTGGATAGAATTATCAAAGTTATTTTTGTATTTATATATCTTTGCCACTTCAAATAATAAAAACCTCGAAGTAAAACTTTTCCTTAGAGTAGAAAGAAAACGGTAATAGGTATGTGAACCAATAGCCACAATTTTTCTTATTTGATAAATATTAACATCAATCCTCTGACAATTTACCGATAGCAAGTCATTTGCATGTACATACAACAATCAATTAATTTTGTCAAAAGAAAAAAGGTAGAGTAAAAGTCACCAGAACAAATGATTTTCACTTTTTTGGTAATATAGATTTTTTTGCTCCAGTACCCTCAAATATAGATTAAATATCCTTCACTTTTCTACAATAAAAATAAGCTGGTAGAAAAAATCATATGTACCCCTACATTAGATCCAATAATATTATAGTACATGGGGAAAAAAAAAGACCCTGCATGTAAGAAGTAAGAATTGATCTACAATAGACACTAAACAGAAACTCCATCAAGAATTTTTTTTGACTGCTTAGGACCAGTCTAGTCTCCTTTCTTCTAAAAATCAGGCAACCTTGGGTAATCAGGTGACCTTGGTAGGAATTACCTTAATTATCCAAAACAATAACACCATGGCAACAAGAATAAGGAAGATTCACCATATTAGAGTACCAATTGTTTCAGATAGGCTAGAGTTAATCTTACATAAAAATAAATTGAATTATATGATCCTCTTCAAATTTAGTAATAGTAGGAACCAACATTAGTTATATTTGTATGTTGATAAATTTTATATTCCTAAGCTTGTTCTCGAAAAACATGCAATTTTGTTATGAAGGCAGTGGAAAGAAATTACTCCCATCCATTTCCGCCTCCAATAAAAATGTCTACTAGAAAAAAATACTCATACATTTGGATTACTAGTCATCTTCAAAACTCAAGATCTTTAAACAATGTCTGCAAGACTTGAATGTCCATGTGGAATGTGTTTTTTACATGTCACGAGTAAATTACTCATTAGACACTGAGAAAGTTAATTATTCACATACCAAATAAGTGAAAGTAAACTAAGAACGGGCTGTTAATACCAATCCATTTCTTTGTAGCGATTTCTTTGTCTGGCGATCTTCTTGGCGATTCCGTAGCGATTTCTGGGGTACTCCCTGATCTTCTCAAACTACCTCCGAATGGTGGCCGGGATGCCTCTTGGACGCAGGGAGCCCTATCTCCTTCGCTCTCGGAAGGCGGTGATGGGGCGAGCCTGGGACGATCGGGCTACCGCATCTCGGACGGTAAACCCTAACCCTCCTCCCTCTCTGATTTGCCCAGTTAGGGGCAATCGAAAGAGGAAGGCCTCTGTTCCTCTCTGTGGCTCGGAGAAGGAGGGGCCTGCTCCCTCTGCCTCCTCCCGGAGCAGAACCCGTACCGAAAACCCCAGATCCTATAGATCTGGATTCTCGATCTTATTCTGTGGTTTTGCCCCTGATCTGAGCTTATCTGGAGCTTGGTATGGGTCTTTGGTTGTGGATGCTAGTTATATATGCAGATCGATCCCTCAGGGATGCTTTTCCAGTTTAGCATCGTGTTTTTTGAACCCCTCTGTTCTTGTGAACTATGGATCTGAGATCCTGAGATGTTTTTATAGTTATTGTTGCAATTTCTTCGACGATTTTGGATGTCCTGTGATTTTTAGCTCGGTGGGAGAACATTTTCCCATCAGTGCCCTGGGAACTTCGTTTCCCCGGCAT
>JAMKQA010247740.1:0-16346 GCA_024699735.1 Posidonia australis
CTTAATGTTCACAATATTATCTTCCTTAGCAGACAAAAAAAGGATTGTATCATCTACATATTGAATATTGAGTACATTAGGGCCCCCATTAGGTAACTAAATACCAGATAGTAACTCATTTTCAATTGCAAGGGAGAGCATCCGATTCAACACATGTGTAACACAATAAACAATAATGGGGATAAAGGATCACCTTATCTTAACCCATTAGTAGCCTGGAAGTATCCCCGAGGGGAACCATTAATTAAGATAGAGTACTTAGCATAGGAGATGCAAACTTTGATCCATGTGATCCATTTATCTCCACAGCCCATCCCTTTGAGAGTTTCTAAGAGAAAGTCCCAATTGACATTATCGAAAGCCTTTTCGAAGTCTAGTTTCAAAAGCAGTCCCGGGATGGCATTCACTTGCATGTAGTGTAGGGTCTCCTGGGCAACTAGAAAACAATCACCAATGTACCTACCGGCAAGAAAGGCACATTGTGAATTATCAACGACATTGTTTATGACAGGGTTGAATCTAGTTGCTAGTGTTTTGGAAATGATCATGTAAAGACTGTTAACCAAACTAATGGGCCTAAAGTCTTTTATCTCCTTTGCTCCATCTTTTTTGGGAATGAGGGATATGAAAGTCTGATTAACGTGGATCAGGTATTTCATATCACTAGTGGAATGAAGATTATTGAATATGTCCACAATATCGTTCTTTAAAATGTCCCAAAAATAATGGAAGAAGCACATTGAAAATCCATCGGGGCCAGGTGCTTTTTCCCTAGGTAGTGCTTTCACATTGAACTGAATCTCTTCCATTGAAAAGGGAATTTCTAACTCATTTGCATTTGGGATCTTGGTAGGCACCAGCCTATCCCAATTAAAACTAGGTATTCTCCTCTCTCTTTTGTTAAATATCCCATAGAAGTGTTTTTCTATTGTTTTACAGATACGGGATGGAGAGTGTTCCTGAATGCCATTAATAGATAAAGAGAGAACCGCATTTATTCTTCTCCTATGTTTTACCATACCATGAAAAAACTTAGTGTTAAGATCTCCTTCCTTAAGCCATTGGATTCTGGATTTTTGTTTCCAATATGCTTCTTGTTCTTGAAGGAGTGAATGATGTTCTTCTTTGAGATCCTTTAATTTCCCTCTCTGGAAGTTGGAAGTATTATGGCACTCCATTGATGAGTCTATGTGAGCAATCTGTGTCTCCACTATCCTGAGTCTATTTTTCCTCTGCTCCCTTATAGGTGCAATCCATGAGGCAATTTGTTTTTTTAGGAATTTTAGTCTATATGAGAATCTCACCACTGGAGATTTGGCTTCACAGATCTCAGAAGACCTATGCCAGCAATATTCCACAAAACTAAAAAAATCCCTCGATTAGTAGCCAAGATTTGTAATATTTAAATGGGGGAGGCCCCCAGTTATGTAAAATAGTGTTGAGAACAATGGGAATATGGTCAGAAATAACTCTAGGCTTGCCCAAACAATAAGAGTTGGGATACTTGTCACCCCAGCTAGATGTGATTAGAAACCTGTCCAATCTGACCATAGTAGGATTGTCGTGAAAATTCGACTAAGTGTACTTGCAATTATTGGGAGGGATGTCAATTAAACAACGATTTTCAATAAATTCATTAAATTCTTTCATATTAGAAACTAGACCATTCTGTGAGGAATGTTCATATGAATATCTTATCAGATTGAAGTCCCCCTCAATAACCCAATGAGGATTTACTCTGTTGCCAATGCTATCCAGTTCTTCTAAAAAGTTTTTTTTATAACTTGAATGGCATGGTCCGTAGACTCCCGTGAGCCACCATTCAAAGTCATCCTGAGTATTTTTAAAAAAAACAGAAAGACTATAAGTCGCCCCTATGCTGTCACACATAGTAAGAAGGTTATCATCCCAGCCTAAGGCAATGCCCCTAGAGGCACCCCAGGATGGTAAAAAAATCCATTGAGTAAGTATATCTCTGCCAATGTAGTTTAAAGTAGTAGAAGGTATGTCCTCAAGCTTAGTTTCAGATATTATAATGATGCTGCATTTATTAGCTTTTATCATATTCTTAATGGCTCTTTTTTTTACCCCCACTTCCCATTCCCCTGATATTCCAAGCAGCAATCAACATTTAAATAGGCTGTGAAAGGGAAAGAGAAGCAAAATTCTCAAACAAAGTAGAGTCCTCATTCAAATTTTGACAAGTCAGTCCTTGGTCATTTCTGACCTGATTATAAAAAGATTGTGCCTCCACAGAGTTATTAAAATGAATACCAATCTTTTCAACAAAGTTTTTGAAATGCCCATAAGAATCCCAGGTAAGAACATCATGCAATATAGTATCATTATTTTCTAAAAATTCAGAATAGACATTTTCAGCATTTTCTGGGCCTTCCACGGTATTTTGTGTAGTAACAGTATCCACTACAGGATTAGAAGCAAAGGTATTGATAGGATTGCAAGTATTAGAAAATGGAGTATGCAGTGTACCTGGCGCATGCAATGGTGTTGCTGGGCGCGGTTCATTCTCGGTGTCCATACCGGTACCTCCCAAATCGTCACTTTCCAAACAATTGTAAACAGCCAACACCTTTTTAAATTTGGCTAAGGAAAGATTTCTTGCCTTTAATTCAGACTCTATAAACTTTGAGGTTTCAATTTCTCCAAAGGCAGTGTTAGGGGTGGCTGTTTTGGGGATATTGGGAGTGTGATCATCCCTAGGGGAGGAAGAAGATGGTGGTGTTCTGAATTCAGTAGCCTTATATGAGGTCTTCGACTTTGGACTAATGGGTCTGGTCCACACATTCTTTCCTATTCTTTGGTTTCTGTAAGCTCTATTGCCCCTCCACCCCTTAGCATTTTTGAATTGCTTTCTAGTAGGATTCAAAGGATTAGGTCTAGGAAATCCTGTGTTAGGTTTAGGGGGCCAAAAATTGGTCTTTTGAGTGGTACCCTCAGAAGAAGAAGTACATAGATCTCAACTTTGTCTGTACTTAATAGGGTATACAAATCTACCATAGGCAAAGAACCTACAGTCTAGAATCTCCAACCCAGAATGAACTTTAACTCTAACTCTGGCAAAACCTAGAGTTTTTACTGCATTTAAGGACATATCCACTTCTAAGAGTTCAACAAAACTTTCTACCATATATCTGAAAATGTCCACATTTCAGAGGTGATGTGGAAGACCTTCAAGTCGAATCCAAACTCCAACCTCTTTAAGATTGCATACTGCGTTGGAATTGGAGGTCCAAGGGGTGAACGATGCTGAGATTGACTGCAGCATGGGTCCATAGACAGGGAGTGAGTCATTTCTGTCCTTAATGGAAGGGAAAGTCAGCAGGTATTTTCCAGGGGAGAATGGCTGGACCTCTACAGTAGGAGCGTTGGACCAATGAGTCCTAATGTGTGCCCTAAGAGTTTCTATAGACAAAGTGGTATTGTGCGCAGTAACAATTGCACTACGAGATAGAAGTAAGTATTGGTCACTCACTGCTTCAGAAGGCGCCAAGATGTAAGGGTTTTGGGGAGAGTGCCCGATAGTTTTAATGGTAGGAGGGAGAGTGGGAGCCATCTGCTCACCCTGAAAAAATTTACACAAGGCTACGGAGTGAGTGGATGCTTTACACTTAAAACAAAACCCCTTATATTTGCAGTTTTTCTTTTCGTGGCCTCTCAGCCCACATTTAAAACATCTATTATACTGAATACAAAAGCTTACCCAAGGAGGACGAGCCTTTTTCCGTGATATTTTTCCCCAACCACTTGGTGTCTCCTCCAGCGAAGGTGAAGAGGTGTAGTGCTCTGTGGTTTGGCCTCCACTGAATGTGGCAACAGTGGGAAGGGCTGTCTGAGTGGGAGACTGAAGAACCGCAAACCGCGAACCAGTGGTATTAGGAGTGGGTGTCTGAGGAAGGCGGTAAAGTACAGACGGAGTGCTGTTGTCAGGAACAGAGCCCGCTGACGGAGGAGACCCAGAGTTCTCAAAGACCGAGAAGGGAAATATTTGATTTCCAAAATCCACTTCATTTTCAATAGGATAATTAAAAGATATCCTGTGCTTTCCAAAAGAGCCCTTGCTACCAGAAGGATTATTGAATTCCAAAGAAGGAATATCAAGGGTAGAATCGTAAAAGGGCGAATTTCCCACTCGTTCAATATCTCTTTTTTCTCTTTCACACGAAACTGCAGGCACAGACGAAACATAAATGTGACGTGACTCGACACTATTCACGCATGGGACGGAATGGCAACCATCAGAAGACAAAGTGGGGAGGTAAGTTCCTTCCCGGAGATAATCCTCCGTCTCAGCAAGGTGTAATGGAGTTAAACTCTGATTACAGTCAAAAGGAGCGATTTCATTCGTGGAACAAGGATTATTAGTCAAATCCCCCAAAAAGCTCTGACAACCAAAAATTAATGTAGAACCAAAGGTCGTGTAATTCCAAATAGAATTAGGGGCTTTTAAGGGATCCAAACGCTGCCGCTTACCAGAACAAGGGTTCTGACGAGGAGGTCCGACCACCTTATCAAGGAACTGATCGGGTGGTAGGTGGGGAGTACCACCAGCATCATCGGGGGAACTGAACTTCCCCCGATCCAGACAATCGTTCTCACAACTAGAAAGATCGAGACATCTATCAGATGCATCGATGGAACAATCACTATTAACAACATCGGAGAGGATGCCAGGCCGCCTCAAGACAGCGCTATTTCCATGGATGGATTCCTCCAATATCTCGTAGAGACGATGCCGGAAATCGCTAGGACAGGAAGAAGCACTGTCCTCAACGAAGCCATCAAATACTAAACAAGAACGTAAACTGCTAAACCTTCCAACACGCAAGCTCTTATAAACAAACATGGTATCCACAGAGACATTAGGGTAAAATTTTTTGAGAGACAGTAAGCAGTGAATAGAACTCGCCGATATTCTCAAGTAAAAAAATCTACTCGACTCACAGCAGGAGATGATCGATCTAGTCATCTCCCCAAACCGTCCAGAAGGGGCAACACAAACTAAGCAATCAGGTGGCTCATGAACAGAAGGGGTTACCTCACCGGAGCCACAAACCTGCCCTACAGAGCACCTTTTGGTGCGATCCCCCAAGGGAGAGGGCCAACCCTGAGTATCAGAGGGATGATCGGAGGTCTGCAGCAGCGGAGGAACGCAGTTGGGAGCGACTCCAACAGAGGGCTTGCGCATCAGATCCAAGTTTTCCAAGTAACCAATAGTCTGCAAACGTCAGGACACCCCCGATCTTCCCACTGAAGCGAGCGATTTCCCCGATCGCAGTCGCATGCTTGGTTGCAGAGGAAGTTTCGAGAGAAAGGCGAGAGTTCACGAAAGACAAGACCTTTTCTACACCAGAGTTGTTCCTTTCCTCAATTTCTTTTCAATATTTATTAAATCTGAAAGAATACAACATTTCAACTATTAGTAATAATGAATAACCATTTTTTCAATACAACCAAAGTATATTTTGCGAGACGCTGTGTTCTCGTGCGGTCTGTGCTCGCCACTATGCCTCTACTGGATGGCTGTCTTCTGTCTCCGGGCGTCTGTTCTCTCAGACCTTGAGCGCATATCTATGATCTATCCACTTCCTTTGGAAAACTGGTCGGATCTTGGCTGTTGGCTGGGATGCGTATTGTTAGCCTCAATCTGAAGGTGGGTTGGGGCTCCGCCGGCTTGGGGATGTCAACCAGGCGGCTATGTTGAAATGCTTCTGGTTGCTTGCCACTGGTCATGATGCGCTTTGGGCACGGTGGATGCGCGCCAAGCATCTTGCCCGTGCCTCGATCTGGGATGTGGGTATGGTTCAGTGCCCTTCCTGGGTCTGGCGGGGTGTTTTGGCTGTGCGCCTTGTTGCTGCAACGTTAATTTCATAGCCCTCAATGTTCTGGATTCTTGATCCTAGTGCTGGCTTCTCATCTAAGTCTGCGTGGGATGCCATTAGATCACGAGGTGATCCTGTGCCTTGGGCACGGGCAGTTTGGTTCTCTGGCTGTGTTCCCAGGCACGCGGCTACGCTCTGGCTTTGCGCTGCTTTGGCGCATTAAGACCCAAGATCAGCTCCGACAGCATGGCATGCTTATTGTCTTGCACTGTGAACTGTGCTGTCATGCTTATGAAGACCTAGCACACTTGTATTTTGCACGTCCTTTCTTATCTCAGTTCCTGCATTACACTGCTGGTTATCTTGGGTTCTCACTTCATGGGGAACTAGAGGTTCTGGTGATGCGGCTACTTGCTTGCAACTCTGCCACTCTCCGGGTCCGTGTGCTGTGTGCTATTGCGGCGACTGTCTACTACCTTTGGCAGGAACGGAATGGTCGAATCTTTGATCCAGCTCATCGTGCGCGACCGTCGGATATCCTTGTGAGTCACCTATCTAGCTTGATTACGTTACACGAGCATATGCAGCAACCTACCTCCTTTTTGGTGTCGAATCTTATTCTAGCTTAGGCGTCTGTATGGGTGGTTGGTTATTTTGGTGGGTTGATCTTGTTATCGTGATTTGCGTCAACCTTGGTTGGTAAAGATGCTTTTTGTACAAGTTTTGATATTGTTGTATACACTATCGAGGGATTGTCCTTTTTTTACTCTGTAAAAAGTGTATTTATTGAATTTAGAATCAATATATTAAAACATAGACAAAATAATATATATATAAAGATAAAATTCGTATCTATTGAAAAGATAGATAACCAATATCTACAGATAAAAAATCAAAAGTTAAAAGAAAATGAGAGGGATTTTTACTATTCTAGGAAAGGTAAACGACCTTTAGCTATTTAAGATTAGATCTGATTTCTTGAGCTATTCCAAAACTTAGAACTGTGTGTTTTTAGGAGATTTACGGTTTGAAAGATACGCTTATTTTTCCATATGTTTATTATAAATTGAAATATTATTATATGAAACCATTTTGATATCTGAGTAGAATCTAATCTACATCAAAATTATTGTTTTCTTCAACAACTTTATTACCATATCTGTTGTTGTGATTATATCATATCATTTACTTAAATGGGCATTTTTCCTTTCCTTCTTTTCTTTCAGTATTTACTGAATATGAAAGAATACAATATTTTAATAGTTAGTAACAAAAAATAATCATTTTTAATATATTTTTGGTATTTACTGAATTTGAAATCAATAAATCAAAATATAGATAGAAGCTCCCAACTCAGTAACATAAAACTCACATTCCCATGTAAATAAAATTTGTATTTACTGAAAAAAATAGATAATCGAAGAAACAATGTTGTTGTGGACTCCTTTCACAGGAGTAGTGTATGAAATCAAATTTTCTACACGAAAAAAAGGATCATCAATCACAAAAAAAAAAAAAAAACTAAATCATTTCCTTTCTCTCTTCCTTCCCTTACCTTCTTCCTCCTTCATATATATCTCAAACCCTAGCGTTAGTGAAAGTATGTCGAGACAATGGCAAGACTTGAACGTAATTCCGTCCGATCCTTTATTCCGAGAGTTGCGAATATTTTGAATCTCTTTTTCTCCATACTTCTAATATTGTACTTATTGTCTCGAATGAATGATTGTTTGTTAGAATATTCTTACCATAATGTCGATCTACACTACTCAATCTATGATGAAATAATCTATACATTTATAATGGATGGTTTAGATTTGAATCCTACTTTTACTAGGTCGGATAAGATTGATTCGGTAAACATATGAAATATAACTTCTGGATAAATAATGAGAAATTCTGAATGTGTACCTAAAGTCCTGGATAGACAATTATGTATAAATGACGAAGCGGTAAAAAGGAAACTTCGAAATGCGTAAAAAGTAAATAAAAAGAAAGAAAAAAAAACCATTGGCCCATGGGATTGTCTAGCTCTTCGTGAGGAGCGTGTTTGTCCATCGGCTCATGAGTCGCGAATCCTTTTTACGTCCTATAACCCATTGAAGAGAAACAAGTAAGTTTACGTATGTGTTTTGTTAAGATAAAGCCACAATAAGGTATATATGCACTCATATGTGGAGAGAAAAATTTACGTCCGTATGCAAAGTGAGAAGCTCACTTTCTTTCTTTTTTGTAAACAGTAATTAATATATATTACACATAAACACTTGGTTATGAGAAACCACCACTAAGTGATGTAATATATATGATGTCTGTGGGAGTCGAACTTCTGACCTCTCGTACAATCACAAAGAGACTTCACCACAAGACCAAGTGACTACAGACAGAGAAGCTCACTTTCAAACTAGAGAAAAACAATTTTGTAAATCCCACCAACAAGACGTTAATAGTGGGATTCAAATCCTAGTCTACTCTACCACGAAGAGACAATACACAACTATTTGAGTTATAAGCTTATGTGTGTTGAGTATAGCGAAGTATTAAGTAGCATTGGGTCGTATCAATGGGATTAAGAAACGACCTTGAAAGATTAACACTAGGGACAAAATAATAACGAAAGAGATGAATTATCTATTGAATTTGTTAACAAAAGTCACAAGAAAGAACAAGAAAAGAAAATGAATAGGTAAAGAAACATACACACCAGGGATTTACACATCTCCCTTGGCATTCTTTCGTTGCTTGTCGTGTTACTTGGATTATTTCCTGTTTTTTTTGTTATTATTTAGATAAATTGGTGTTGAGATTATGATAAATAGATATTTATATTGAGTTATTTAAAGAGTTTGCTTGAGAGATTTGTCCAATTACCTTAATTAATTTTTCACCTTATTGTATCTTCCGTACAAAACCAGAAATGCAAAAAAGGTCATGTTCTCTTAATTTATTTCCTCCCTTCTCTTGTCAAAGTTGTCCCTATGTTTCATTCTCGCTTCCAAATTCCGACTCAATATGTAGATCATTACACTAAAGTTATTATCGGTTAAAGAGTTCCCTATGGTTGTTTTGTTTCAATAGCAACAAAAGACACAAACGAAAGGATTGGACTCTAATGTTAGATGCTGGAATCTGGATATTTAATTTAGAATATGGATGTATTAAATATTGGAAATGTTGTGTCTAATATTAAACGTAAGAAATCTTACGTCTTACGTCTAGAATATTAATTTCTGGATTTGCAAGTGTTCAATGCGGAGTATGATGCGTGTTATGTTAGAGGCATGATCAGTCGCGTATAATGCTCTGAATTTTGCTACTGCCTATATATATAGTACAAGTTGGTGGTTTTTGGGGAAGATTTCTTTCCTCTGCCCTCCTCCGTCCCTTGGTCTGGCGTGAGGCTATCTTTGATGGATTCTTGGTGCTTGGGAGCTTGAGCGAGAGAGAGAAAGAAAAGGAAGAGGTAGGATGATTTTTGAGCTTAAACCCTCTTCTCATCTCCTTCTTGACTTCATCCACTGATTCTAGGGTTTGTGTGGTTGTGTGGGTTGCCTCAGGCAAGGAGGATGGTCGGTGAGTGTTCGGGGCGTGGCCAGGAACTCACGGGAAGTGTTGGATCGTCGGTTGACTCGCCTTGAGGGTGCAAGGTACACACCCCTTTAGATTAGAATTATTTGCTTATGGATGGGGATTTTGATGCATGGCTATGTGTAGAGGTCTTCATCCCTTTTATGTATGGGTTGCATGATGCTGGAGAAGGACCAAAGGCATTACCAAGAAGGGGTTTTGTCTGATCTGTGTTTTCAGTTGGTTGGACGTGGGACTTGGTGCATCCAACATAGGAGACCTAGGACTGTGCGTCCAACGCCTGCTGGTGTGATTTCAGTGGGTTTTCCCTATTATAGCATGTTTAATTGTTTTAGAGTAATATATGTGGCATGTTGTGGTGCATAGGTCTATTCCTATCCTATGGTTTGGTCTCCTAGTAATTTGATGCTTATGTATGTTAGTTGTGAAGATTTTAACATAAATCGGGAATCCTGGGTTGTAGGACACAGCCCAAGTTGTGTCTAACATTGGATGCAGAGTATTTTGCGTCTTACTCCCCAAGTACAAATCTTAATGTATGCTTTAATAGATTTAATTTAATGGGTTTGGGAAGCTGTTGATAAGATGCATGTAGTGTAAATAATGACATTTAATCATGTTTTAATCCCCATGAT
This sequence comes from Posidonia australis, assembly GCA_024699735.1. Taxonomy (NCBI): domain Eukaryota; kingdom Viridiplantae; phylum Streptophyta; class Magnoliopsida; order Alismatales; family Posidoniaceae; genus Posidonia; species Posidonia australis. The sequence goes on from JAMKQA010247740.1 coordinate 10,064, forward strand.
AACATAATTAGGGTATAGGATGAATTTAGAATGATTTTAGTTAGAGTTAGGGATTTGGGTTGTTAGACGTATGGTTCTCTACATCTAACAATGGACGCAGGGATCCTTGCGTCTAATGAACCCAAGATGAATAATTTGATTAATGGCCCTCATTCGAAGATAAACGAGATTATACAACCTAGAAGTACTAGGTTACCCTTGAATGGCTTAGATGATTTATAGGGATTGCAATTTTCCTAGGAATTGATGAGTTTAATCTTGTGAAACACTTGGAATTACAAGGTTTTTGTTTTAATTTTTGTCTGATTCTTCGGTGTTAGTGTGTAGCCCAGAATGGTGTGTTTATCTTAGTTTTGATTTGGATGTGGGTTTTGGTTTGAAACAATTTTTGTGTGTAACTTCAAGAAGGTTTAAAATGATTTCTGAAAGAACTATTGAATGATTTAAATAATGATTTTTTTCCCAAAAACTTTAAATTTAAAATTGATTTGAGCTAGTGGTGTTCTGAGAATGACTTCAATGTTTTTCAAAGTATTAGAAAGAAATTGATTTAAAGTATTTTGGGAAAGAGATTTTGGATTGAGAGTAGAGGACTCTCATTAAAGTTTTCCTATGTGATGTTTAGCTTATGATTTATGTTGCATTTGAGAAAAACTTTTGAATTGGTTTTCCAAAAGAGATTGAAAAAGAACTACGTATGCCTTTGAAAGGTTTTGAAAGTGATTTCTAATGTTTTTTGTTGTGGTAAAACCAAGAAGCTGAGGTAAGTATTCGTTAGATCCTAAAGGTATGATATTCCTAGATTGTCATTTACGAAGACAAGGCTGAGATTCACAGGTCGAGAATCGACTGGACTTGTAGTTATCATACTCCGTTTGTTTTGACATAATCCCTTATTTTCCAGATATCAGTATACCGATTAATTTTGATATGTCAAACTAACCATCGAACCTATACTTGAATATTTTTTTTAAGTTTTCTACTTAAGTTCATAGATATACCTATTTTCTTAGATTTGTGGAATATTTAAGAAATTATTACATGTTTCCTAAGAGTACAAGAAGAATAGAAAAGTACATATCACAATAATTACAAAAATAATTTTAATTTTCTTCATCTTAAGTTTTCCTTTATTGCACATAGATCTTTTTCTTCTTTAGATATCTTTCCTTTTATACTTGATTTTTTTGAGTCCGTCATTAATCTTTGTTATTCTAAACTATGAAGTATTTTCATATAACACATTAGTCTTTTGTTATCATTAAAATCATGATAAGGCTAATAAAACCAATACCATATTGGAAGGGAAATAAGTTATTATATCTACATGATATAAAAAAATTTATTAGATATCAAAACTGTCAATCTTGATTATTCATCTAAACATATAGATAATGAGATTTATAATTGTAAATAAATAATTATAACTACTAATAAGTAGTTACAACTCTATGAGATGTATTCATGAGTATCATAGAATTTTCTATAATTATAAAACGTGAAAGATCTACAACGAAGATTTAACATTTGCCAGCAAGAAGTTCTTGACGATAGCATTGAACGATCGTGGATCCTCAGCTTGTGGCAGATGGCCAGTGTTCTCTATCACTTCTAAGGTTACCTTCTCTGCAACATGCCTACACTCACAAAAGAAGAAAAGTGTGTGCCCTGATTCAGGTAATGATTCAAAGTAAATGGATTAGATACTGATTCAACTAAGATAGATGATTAACTTGATCAGCAAGTACATTGGGATTTGAGATTATGTGGTCAGAGCCGTCAACATCCACATACCAACTAAAAAAAAACAATCAACCTCCACATGGATTTCTCAGATACAAAAATCACACAAGTGAAAATGAAACTTGTCAAACACATTCCATGGTTGGTAAGAATGATTAAACAAATTTCGACAGCCACTTAGCCATTTTAGTTGGTAAACTTCACTGACTATTGATTATCATAAAATTCATTCCATTCCATGCATTCAATCGTTCAATATAAAGTGTGACGGATCGGCCACGTACTTTTTAACCATTTGAGCCTTTTCCAAAGGAAATATATTGTCGTGCTCTCCCCAGACGATCAGAACCTCCTGCAATGACATTTTATCACATAAACATAGAGTTGGAAACTTGATCTTGTTTACTTGGTCTTCAATTGAAAGGAATTATAACTACAATTTTACCTGAGAAAGCTTTTCTAAGTCATCAGATTTTTCGAGGATGATGTCCTTGATGAGTTGCACCTTCTCCTCTCTATTTTCTAAATACAAGGTCTGTAAAAGTAACAGTAAATAATCTTCATTTGCAAAAACAAAAAAACAGTATATCATCTTCCTGCTGTAAGTTTGTGTTGTAGTATTGTATTTCCAATTATTTTCTATGTCATGCATAAATAATTACTTGCACTACCTCCTCCTACTGAGTACTGGGCATATTCTAAGTACACCAGAATTTTAGATGTTGCGTCAGTGCAGATACTGAAAACACAAATTGTTCGTCAATGTCCAAGACAGATTGAGCTTGCAACAATTCCTTCGCATGTGAGTAGCCGACCACGACTTGGTCTGTGTTTGGTACACTAGAATGTAAATAGACAGGAATGGAATTTGGAATAGAATGGAATGGAATTATTTTATTCCATTCCAATGTTTGGTATATAAGGAATTGTATAGTGAAATTGACAGATAATTCCTTTCCACTGTTTGGTACATAAGAACAGGAATGAAATGGAATACAATATTTGAAAGATTAATATTTACATATTAATCTGAAAAATAATAAAATAACTTTTTTCCTATATAAGTAAAATAAATTCATGTTTACAGTTAATAATTGAAACAATCCAAACAGAATGAGTATTTTCCATATAAAGTTTCTTAAGTTATAAGAAAACAGTGAATAATGTTCCGTTCTTTAGAAAAAGTACATTGAAAATCATCGATGATATCGTTGAAGATGGTAGCGAGTCGGGAGTCGGGACGCATTGGGTTATAATTTCCAGTGCCAGTGCCTCACTCGGTGGACTCCTTCGAAGAACGAAGAGTAGAGAAGAGGAAAAAAACGGACGAAGAAGAAGAAGATGTACACGCTCCAGATCCACTCGGTGGATTCCCTCCACTCTACCTGCACCTCCACAACCGACGTCGCCGATGACGCACAAGAAGCCACCCCTTCCTCCTCGTCCTCCTCCTTTACCCCAAAGCTCTCACCACCACAAGCAAGCACACCTGCAAGAAGCCACGCACTTAAAACCCTACAGAGCAACGGCATCATCCACCTCTACTGCAAATTCTCCACCACCACCACTACCTCCGCTGACCCCCACCCCCTCTTCCTGGTACCACGCCCCCTCCTCTCTCCCCATTTTCCTCACGCCATCATTTCGATCACTAACATTTTCTTTCCTTCTTTCTCCAGCAGACATGTAGGGGGACGCGTCTCTACGTTCTCGTCATTCCCAGCAGCCTCTCAATCGAGGACTTTCTCCGGTTCTGCGACAGTCGCCACACAGAGCGGTTCCTGGAGGACTACGACGGAGGAGAGACGACGTCTGTTGGGGCGGAGGTTGCGGGAGGAGGGAGGGACGCGACGGAGGACTGGCAACGTCTGTTGGGGCGGAGGAGGGAGGTCTGCTGTAGGAGGTTGCGGGGGAGGGTTTAGGGCGAAAGGGGGTGGGAGGTTGCAGGGACGCGACGGAGGACCGACGGCGTCTGTTGGGGCGGAGGAGGGAGGTCTGCTGCAGGAGGTTGCGAGAGGAGAGAGGTCGGCTGCGGGAGAAAGGTGAAAGGAGATGGGGGAGCTCGCGTTTTTTTTCGCGAGAAGGAATGAGGTTGGAATGGAAATGGGATTTCTTGGGTTTTGAGATGGAATGAAATTTCCATCTTCAATAGGAATTTGATTCCCAAGGAAATACCATTCCAATCTTCTTCTTTTTTACCAAACATTGAAATTTCATTCCAATCTATTTTTTCATTCCATTCCCTTCGATTCCAGCGTTCATTCCAACGTACCAAACGCAGCCTTGGTCTCAAGTAACGACGTGTATTCGTGTTGGCTAATGCAACGTATGGTCAACCACAATAACTCGCTTGTTATCAGCAACGCAATGATTGACATGGTTTAAGAACCATTAAAATAGATATGAATTTGTGTATATATGACCAAAGCAAGTGTAATTCAGGCCAAGCCAAAAGCAAAATGGTGATATGGTGCATCACCATATTATTGACAATTAAGTGACTGAGTTGAAGAAAATTAAGACCTTGGAGATAAAACGACATCTAAGATAAATGTTTTATTTTCTTCAATCAATCTTATAAATTCTTATGACGCTTTTATTTCTCGAAAATGTCAAATGTGTAAGGTTTAAGATTCTTGTTCTGTGTAATACACACATTCTAGTGAGCTTGTAGTTACAAGTTACAACCAAAAAAATTTGGTTACCTCCTTCCCGACCTTCATTCCTAGTGCATCCCTAAGAACAAATATGTCCCATGCCCTGAATTCTTGGGGAAAAAAAAAGGACCCAACAAGCCAAAATCCAAAAGACCAGAAACAAAACTTCAAAACACACTAAGAGAAGGGTAGAAGAGAAAAATAAAACACACCTTGATTATGTCCCTGAGCAAAAAGTCCGGCATCCAAGGCTTGGGCTTCCAGAATGCCAACCCGATGAGCTTCCTCACCACCTCCGCCGTCGTCGGCAGCAGCAACTCCTCGATTTGCTCCACCCCCGCCTTCTCCAACAACTCCTCATCATCCCCCTCCCTCTTCATCAAATCGGAGCTGGCAATCACCACCCTCTCCACCCTCCCCTCCCCGAGCATCCTCGCCACGTGGTACGCCACGAAGCCGCCATAGCTCGTGCCCACCACCGAGAACCTCCCCACCCCAACTCCGTCCAGAAGCTTCACCACGCACTCGGCCTGGAAGACCTCGCTCCTTCTGGAGGAGTTGGTGGTGGACCTGCCGAAGAAGACGAGGTCAGGGACGACGAGGCGGAAGTGGCGGCAGAAGGGTTTGATTTGGCGAATCCATTGCCAGGTGGCCTGGGGGCCGAAGCCGTGGATGAGGACGACGGTGCGAGTGGGGGTGGCGCCGGTGGAGATCCAGTGGTGGACGGTGGTTTCCCCGCCGTCGATGGCGATGGATTGGTGGCGGAGGCCGGCGGAGAGGAAGGTGCGCTGGAGGTGGAAGCCGTAGAGGGAGACGAGGCTCAAGCACGACTCCATTGGTGGAGGAGGGAGCGGAAGTTGGGGGTGGTGGTGGTTATATGTGGAGGGAATGGTGGTGGGGTGTGAAAGGGGACAGGAGAGAGCAGTGAATTACGAGAATACCTGCAGGATTAATGGTATTAAATATTAATGGTGGGTTTGGAGGAGTTTTTTTTTGTTGGTAAAAGTTTAAATATGTATTTCATCGGCTTTAAATGTTCTGTAAGAAAAACATAGTTTTGTATAGAATATTACAGCATCAGAGGTAAACAGCCCAAAAATTAAAGTCCAAATGATATACCACCAGCAGACAACGCTGCAATGCTTAACAAAGGAAGCATCAAAGGCCCTCAGGAGGCAGGGAGCCTCTTCTAGAGTCATCAAGGGGTAAAAGTCGACTCCTCTCCTGATGGTGCATGGTGCAGCAAGAGGCTCCTCAGCCTGTGGAGTCGATGCAGTTACAAACTACATCGTTTCTACTTTCTACTATCTCAAAATAATTTCTCGCACTCCAAATCAACCAGAGAATGATCTGAAAAAATAAAATCCATCCAGAAAAATGCATTGTAGAATCTCAATAGTGTTAAACCTGCACCCAATCAAACGAACCCAAGATGGGATCGACGGAACAGAATAATGTTCGCGAAGATCTGCTAGATGTAGATCTGCTAGTCTGTGAAGTCCGATTGGACGGAGGAAAGGGGGGAGAGCAGATCTGCAAGAGACAAATCTGAGAGGAAGAAGGGCTCACAGATCTGCAAGAGGAAAATATGAGAGGATGCACAGGCAAAATTTGCGTCATTGTTCCCGCAGTAGTGGCAATCCTGCAAAATTATATGAACATACAATGGCCCAAACTACAAGCACAGAGTCGGAACCAAGCTGCAGGAAGGGCAACCATGGCCCAGAATGTTGGAAAAATCATTAATACATTTTGATGATAACAAATGTCTATTGATTATTTGACAAATAATCACTTAAGAAAATCTGATATACTCAAGTACTGAATATAAAACTCACTTATCAAAGGCACATTAGTCATATATATGTAATATTCATATGATT
>JAMKQA010247743.1:0-29314 GCA_024699735.1 Posidonia australis
ATGTGTTTCATGACCGCACGAAACACATTGATGTCAGGTACCATTTTCTCAGAAGTGAAGACAGAATCAGGATATTGAAGATCAACACCAAAGACAATCCGGCAGATATGTTCACAAAAGGTGTGATAGAGAGTAAGTTCAAACATTGCTTGGACTTGCTCAATGTTTATGGCTGCAACTGACCCTTTGTGGGTCCTGATGGAGAGGCTAGCTCAAGGTGGAGATCAAATTCAAGTCAAGGTGGAGAATGTTGAATATGACTTGAATTAGTTATGTAATTAGGGGCAAATTAGTCTTTTAGACCTAGTATATATATGCTAGGGTTCCCATTGTTATGACTAACACCCTTTTTGTATCCCCAATTGCACATAGTGAAGAACGGCCTCCTCTCCCTCTCCATCCATGGACGTACCCAATTAGGGAACCACGTAAATATCTGTCTTGTGTGATTGCGTTTGTTGCTTGGATTTGGTTTAGGCGATTATTTTCTCTCCTCCCCACGCACAACAAGTTCATTTAAGGAAGAAGGTGCAATGGAAGGCTCCACAGGCTGTGAACCCATTGCAGAAACAAATTGTAACATGTCCTCCTTCTCAAAACCTGATACAAGGTTTTCCACCCAAAATTTCATCAGAGACATAATGTCGTTAATGATCAGAAAACATGATCTAAATACATTGCAAAAAATCCTACTATTCCTTTCTTTCCAAATCAACCAGAGAATGATCTGGAGTAACAAAGTCCACCCAGAGAAAGGTAAATAAAACTTGAGGTGAGGGGCAGAGAAAAATAAGTCACCTACAGAGAAAAATCCTGGGTAAAGTTGTGAGACCAAAAAAAACTCCCAAATCTTCCTTGCAAATGAGCAATTGAGAAACAAATGATATATTGCATTTAAACATCCTTACATGAAAATAAAGACAAGTGAATCTACACGTCATTTCTACTTATGTCTTCAAACATGTATTTTTAAGTATAATTTATATATTTATTAAGTATTTTGGTGCTATTTATACATTAATATAAAAATAATTTTTAAAGTAAATTAATATAAAAATATCCTTACCAACTAAACTCGAAGATCGTTGTGACTTCTTGATCCGCTCGTAGAACGAATTTCTTACTTTCCACGGTTTGACTTCCCAGTCGTGGACCTTTTTTGGAACTCTACGTCTATGGAAAAAAGATCACAGAGTCCATTCCACCTAGATTTAACATTAATCAATAATATATATGTTAATCTTCACATATACAACAATAAAAACATCTGAAATTTAATATAAATATTAATTACTTCTTTGGTGTACACCAATACGGAGGAAATGCCTTGGCTACCTGATAATCATCGTGAGGCTCAGGACATTTTGCCAATGCATCTATTCGTGCCCTATAATAGATATCATTCATCCTTTTCTTAATTAATTTTGTCAAAGACACATGATAATCCCCCTTGGTATATCCAGGTGAAAGTGTAAACTTGCTTTGTATAAATTTAACATCATTGTCAATTTAATATACTAATTGTTTAACTTACAGATAGAATAAAAAAAATTACCAATAGTACATTAAACATTCTTTCCTTCTCATCTGGATGCAAATGTGACCACCGGTACTCGATGGTCGATGCATAAGATCTAAAAAATTTTGTGATCTCTGATGAGATCCTATGACTCCTCTTGAAGTTACTGTAAATAAATCAAGTTAGATACAGGAAAAAAGTAGTACATGTTGACTAACACCAAATTAAATTAAAAGTTACCCGTCTGAATCAAGCTCCAAAAGAGGTCGTGGTCCCTGAGAAACATGAGCATATCCTCCTTGTTGTTGTTGTTGTTCTTGTTATTTATCAATCAAATTAAATATTTGTCAATAATTATATTTAATTTAAAGACTTAAAAAGTATAATTTCATTATATTATTTACCTGTTGCAGCTAGACGGGGAGACAACTCTGGCTGGACATGGCGTGCAACACTACTCTGTCGAGTAGTACTATGCCTAAACACAGGAGGAGAGGTGGGAGCCTCAACCAAAGTGGTTAGAGGTGTCCATCCAACCTCAGGTGGTGTCAAACCCTATGAACGAATGAACTCAAGCAACTGAACACTCGTATAAGCACTAGGATCAATCTCTCGATCCTCCGATGAACCACATCCACCAGAACTACTAGAGCGTCGACTGCCTTTACCAAATCCGGCCATCTAAAATCGTAAACAATACATTTAAAAATTCATATAAGATTCATGCAATTTACTGGATAAACATTATACAATAATGATTATCATATTCTTATTACTTGATGATATTTACAAGTATAAGAATAGCAACAATGCTCAACAAGAAAGCCATGATGAACTTGAATTGAAATTAAGTTATTAGTTTTCTATATTATCTTAATTAGTTGATAGATATCAAAATTAAGTAACAGATCAGTATAGAATGCAAGTGCAGAAGGAGTTTACAAAGTAAATTAAAGAAGATATTTACCAAAATAACAATAAAATCTCCTTAATCTTCGTTACTATAGTCAATACTTTCTTCTTCTTCATTTTTATCATCATCTTCACTGTCATCTTCTACAATCGTTTTTTCTTCATCCTTAACTTGCCACAACACTGAATTTGATGGAATTATAGAGATTTGATCTAGAGTATGGTCTACAAATATCGGTTGTCGATGCTCATAGTCAAGCTGATACAAGTCTTCAAACTCATTATTCGTAGCATCATTGGCCATAGCAATGTAGGCACGTGCTTTGATCTTCATTACAATGAAAGATTTATCTTTCTTCCTATTTCTTGAAACTTGAGGTACATAACAGACTTGATCGGTTGTGAAACTAACACAAATGGCTCGAATCTCCTCAAGTATTTGGTTGATACAACATCTATAATATCATGCTTAATATCGTGTATGACTCCTTCTTTAGGGTCATACCAAGCATAAAGAATAATATTACTTTATTTGCACCAATGTATTCCAACTCGAGAATCTTTTTTAAGATACCATAATAGTTAATATGGTCTTCTCCATAACAAGATTTGTTCACCATAATCCCTGAATTATGAGTAGTTAATCCCCCACTGTATTCTTGTGTGTGAAATCGATACCCATTTGCAAAGCAAACCCCATACGATTTTACTTGAAAAATAGGACCATAAGCTAAGTCTTGTAAGAGCTTTTACTTTGGACAAGGATCAAGTTGGTTTATATGATTTCTAAACCACTTAGGAAATGTGTTCCTGAATAACTCCAAGATATCATCATCTTTTAGACTAAGATGGTCGACCATTAATTGTTCTCTGAATAACTTACACTTGAAAATTTAAACATAATAAGATAATTTATTATCAAAATTTATTAAATAGACATATCGAGAAAGATAGCAAAAAACACTCGACAAAAGGTTTGACTTCTTGGCAATTATCAAGAACATATAACTTTGCAACATCTTTCTCTTTCTGGGTGAGTAAACGTTCTTTTGCTTTTCCAAAAGGACAAACACTAGAAAAAAAGATAGAAAGTATATCGTCTTGTTCATCAACCCCCAGATCATCGTTCCTCTGTGCTCGATTATGCACTATTTCAACCTCTGATGAGAAACATCTTGAGCAAAAAGTGGCAACCTCTTCATAGATAAATTGTGCACTTATTGAACCTTCCACTCTATTCTTATTTCGAACTTTTCGTTTCAAGAAAAACATGTACCTATTAAAAAAGTGGATAAATTAGATAAACGATCTCCGAATAACTAAAAAGAAACAACTTTCTTTACAATAACATATACCTCTCGAGAAGATACATCTATCGATATTGTACTGGTCCACCTACTTTGGCTTCGTAAAGTAAGTGGATCATGAGATGTTCTATCGAGTCAAAGATGGCAAGCAAAAATATCTTCTCAAAATTACACAATATGAGAACAATATTTCGCTCTAAAATCTCTATGTCTTTCACAGACAATTTGGAGGAGTAAATGGCCTTGAAGAATTTACTTAGATCTGTAAGTACATCTACAATGGACTTAGGTAACAAACCTCTAAATGCAAGGGGAAGTAATCTCTCCATAAACACGTGACAATCATGACTTTTCATTCCCTTGAAAGTATATTTCTTGAGATCTACACGTTTTGATATATTTGATGCATATCCATTAGGAAATTTTAAGTTATAAACCCACTCACACATTGCCTTTATCTGATTCTTATCAAGCGTATACTTTCCCTTTGCCATTACAGTCTTTCCATAAGCATGTTCTATCAAGTGTAAGTTCTTACGACTACAAACCAACTTCAAATCTCTACGTTCATTCTCTGTGTCCTTTGTCTTACCCTTGACATCTATTACCGTGTAGAACACATTGTCAAATACATTCTTCTCGATATGCATGATGTCTAAATTATGTCTAATTAAGAGCTTAGACCAATACGGTAACTCCTAGAATATGTTGATCTTCGTCCAATTGTGAGTGATCCCAAATCCTTCTAATGTTTGTGGACCAACATCATGGCCAAAAATAATCTGCTCAAAGTTTAAAAGTTGATTAAAGACTTGCTCTCCCAACAACTTGAAAGGTGAGTTAGAAAGTTTGATTTTATTCTTCTTAAAAACTTATTTCTGTCGTTGAAATGGGTGGTCCATGGGCAAGAATTGACGATGATAGTCAAAGAAATATGGCTTTCGACCATATTGAAGCTGAAAGGACTTTGTGTGTTCCATACAATGAGGACAACTCATCTTTCCATGTGTGCTCCAACCAAACAACATCCCATATGCAGGGAAATCACTCATAGTCTAAAGCAATGCAACTTTCATATTGAAAGTTTGTCGCTTGCTTGCATCATAGGTCTCAACTCCAGTGTCCCAAAGAATCTTCAACTCGTCTATAAGAAGTTTCAAGTACACGTCAATGTTTTTACCAGGATGACTTGGACTAGGAATAAGTAAAGACAAAAACATGTACGGCCTCTTATTACACATAGAAGGAGGTAGATTGTATGGTGTGATCATAATAGGCCAACAAGAGTAATCTTTTCCTCTACCATGTGGATTGAATCCATCACGAGAAAGACCGACAACGACATTACGGTTTTCAGAAGCAAATGATGGAAACGACTCCTTCAGGACTTGACAACACTTAGTGTCAGAAGAATGCTCCATATCAGAGTTCTGTGTATGATTTGCATGTCATGTCATATCTTTTGCAGTATCTCTGTAATAGTACAACCTCTTTAGTCTCTGTGCTAGAGAGAAATAACGAAGCACCTTCTGAGGTACATGTGTCTTTGAGTCACTTTTGTAACGGGACTTGTGACATTCTAGACACTCTAATTTATCTTCATGTTCCTTGTAGTATAAGATATGATGTTTTGAGCAAGCATCAATCTTCACCTCTGCCAACCCCATCTTTCTCATCATCTTCTTCGTTTCGTAATAGTTCTTCGGCAATTCATGATTCTCAGGCAACATTTTCTTGATTTTACCTATCATAGCATCAAAACAACTATCTGTCATATTATAGTCAATCTTCAATGCTAATAACTCAGACATTGTCGATAACTTTGTGTAATTCTTGCTACTTGGCCATAATGGCTCTTTCGCTTTTCTTAACAACTCATAAAACTCTTGAGATTCACCATGTGGCTCTTCATCAGCAGACACATCAAAATCGGGACCTACCACGTCCATCGCCATCTTCACAATGGAATCCGTACTAACAGGAGCAACTTTCTCATAGCTTTGAAAGGCCTCCCCGTGTTTAAACCAACACTTGTAGTTTTCCACAAATCCTTTCTTACATAAATATATTTTAACATCCCTTTTCGATTGTTTTTTCAATAGTGCACATTTTTTACAAAGACATATAATCCTTCCATCCGTTTCCATAATACCTGGACCTTGATTATATGTAAATTCCACAAACTCCTGAACTCCATTTAAAAAACTCATATACACTTTTCCATCCACGACTCGTGTATACATCCAATTACGATAACAAGACATTTCTCTCTATAAAAGAAAGAAATGATAAGATGTCTATATGTCTAGATTGAAAGAAAAATATGAAGACATTTGAAAAAGAATGTGACTTAAATATCACATTACAATAGGATAGTTTATGACAATAGAATAATAGAAACTGAGCAAGAAATTGAAAATTAGAAGAACAAGCTTTATCAAATAAGATTACTGCCTATATCTCTCATTTGCAAAGATAAATCAAAGAATCAGCAACACTCAAAAGAATTGCATACTTTTCTTATAATTATAAGATATATCTTTAATAAATGACACTGTATTTACCACCTTGGTTCACCTTTTCATAGATCTTCCTTAAATCAAAGCCCTTAATACATTATGCACAAAACTAAGATTCCATGTAAATTGCTAAAACTAAAGGTTTCATTTTTTTTTATTTTTTTTTTTTCAAAGAAAAATCTTAGGCTCCCCGCACCTCCAGCTCCGATCCCCTGCCCCACTGTCTGCCCGCCGCCTCCCCACACCTCATGAGCCTACCGGCAGTCGATCTCACCACTGGCCCGCACGATCGACGAGTGGGAGGACGAGAGAAGCTCGTGTCGTCCAGGAGGCAATGTGGTGGGAGGACGACGAGTCCCTCCAGCTCCGGTCCTCCTTTCCCCGGTGGCAGAGCCTCTCTGGTTCCTGTCGCCCTTTCCAAAGCTGAAGAACCTAGGAGGCCCCCCGGTTCCTTCCTCAGTACCTAGGAGGCCCGGACGTGGCCTCCGTACCTGCAGGCGTCCGTCCGGGAGGATCAGCTTCGCACGATGCGCAGATCCACATCTCTGCTCCTCCTTCAATTGAGGTTCACTCTGTGAGCCTCGCGATCGGCAAAACTTGCCGTCGGCCGGTAACACCTTTCCACTCTTATTCTTTGAATGTCACGGTTCTGGGAGGGTGTAAGAGAAAGGCGGCCACCCCCCTTCTTGAGCCCCGATCTGGCTCCTGTGGTCGGGACGGCACCACTAGTCTTAGGCGGGGTAGATCCCCTTCTGCGGCCACCCGATCGACTAGATCTGGTGATCTAGTGATAAAATTCGGTGCCTGTGGTTATTTTCATCTAGATTTCAAGGCACCATTGAATATTGGTGTGGATTGCATATTTTTTACTAAATCTTTGTCACCAACTGGTTCTATTCGGTGAAATGGAGTTCTTTGCGAACTGATGTTTTTGCCCTTCCTAAATCCGTTACTTTGGAGTATTTCTATACTACTGTTAATTGTTATGGATGAATCCTTAGAGTATGGCAGATTTGAGTTTGAGAATCACAGATCTGAGTTTGGGAGCCTTCTACTGTCCCTCTGGGACTCTACTTTCCATGTCGCCGACGAGCTTGCTTCCGCCGGTGGGATCCCAGCGAGGGACTCTGTGCACCTTGAGCGGAGTAGGGCTGGAGGACCATCTCGCTGACGCCTCGGGTTCTGTTCGGGGGGTACTCTCGGTATTTTCCCCGGATTATTTCGAAAGTTTTCAATCTGAACTGTGGGGATAAGGGAAAGTTGGAAGGTTATAGTAAGGGTGACATTATTGCGCTCTGTTGCGCGTCCTCTCATGTTACTCATTACGCGCACTCACTGCATTTTTTTTATGTTAAAAATCTTTTGAAATATGAAACATTATACATTCGCGTGGAGAAAATATCTGAGTCAGAGATTTCCTTCGACAGTGGAGAGGTGAAAAGTAGTCCTTTTCTGACATGCCTTGACACTGGACCTTTCGAGATTTGCTCTCGTAGCATCCCTTGGTTATCCTGGTTACTTTTGTGTTGCTGATTTATTACTGTCTACACTCCATCTTAAATTGATCTATTTTATTCTGGTTGGACATTGTTATTTCAAATCATTCTCTGCTTGATTTGGATTAAAAGGAATAATAGGTTTTTCAAATCATTCTCTGACTGATTTGGAAGGATTACCATTTCATTACCAATAATATTTCTGAATTTTTCATTGTTGGATAGCCTTTTTGGCTACAGGCTTCGAGAAGAGTGAGAACCTTATGGCAATATCTGCATTTCAACAGAGCAGAGAGGGGAAGCAAGCTTCAGTCCCTCAAAGTGAGATGGACCTGGGTACAGCTTTACCAGGCCATGATTAACCCTTTGTTAATTGATTTTGTATCTCACTGGCATCTCATGAGCTGTGTTCTGTGGTGCTTGCGTTATTCACCATAAAACTTACATTTTCATACTTTTGGTTGTTGGTCACCTGTTGAGTGACAGAGTACCATTTTTGTAAGGTTTGTAATATTTGTTGGACATTTTACTTTGCACTACTGAGGTTGTAAACATTTTAAAGTAATAAAAAGAAATACTAACTACCGATTACAAAAAAAAAAATTAACAATGAACAATTTATTACAAAGTACAATATGTAATTGATTAAAGCAACGACCACTAAGTGTTTTTCTTTTCTTTTTTTTTTGTTATCGGTTTAGAGAGGGGGGGCGTGGCGAGTTTATAGCATCTCCCAGCCATTACGAAATATTTCTGCATGTCTCAGGATTCGAACCCAGAACCTGTAACGAGTTTGAAGTTCTCCCAGTCACTGTAACAATGAAGCATTATACCAAGTGTTTTTCTTCGATGAGTTAGTTGGGCCATATTCCCTAGTAACATGAATCGTATTTGTAGTCCACACCTGACAAAACCCATAGGATAACGTGATGCCCAGTCTGCTGCAACAACTTGTCACTTTCTTGATCAGGCTATACTGAAAACTGATTATTATCTCCATGCTAGTCTATTGCAATTTATATTATTTTCTAAATTGGATTTATTGACAGCTTCCTAATATCTCACATCATTTTTTATTTAAAAAAAAGTAAGACTCGGTCACTGGATTTTTATTGGCGGGAGTGGGCAATGTCGATATTCGAATGAAGACCAACTATCTTATTGTGGACTCAAGTATGCTTCAGTCTTCTTTATAAGTTCCTTTTGTTAGCATTTATTGCTCTTGGTAATGGCTGTCATTATGTTTTTGGATAACATAAGCAGAATGTAAAGATCAAATGTGGTGCATTTGGGTTCCAATCAAACTCTTCTGCTTCATTGCCAAGGTTTACCAGTAGAAGATGCATTGAGAAAAAGAAATATGTTGACGAAATTGACTGGAATATGCTTGCTGTTCCACCAACTGGATCGTATAAGGCAAGTTTATGTTTAAAACAAACAATGTTTTCTGTCCGTAAAAAACTGAGACATAGGAGTTGCTACAGTTGTTCTTCTAGAGAGACATTCTCTTTTGGATTTGTATCACACATATTCTTTGGTGTTTTTCATTATTTATGTACTAGATCTTTTGTTGAGTGCCACCAAACGAAACAATTTTTTTTTTTTTGAAAATAAGGATAGGATGACAATAATCTGTCAAATCCTATTCCATAAATAGCACTATATCAGTTCCCATGTAAGGACATTGATAATGTCTATCCATATATTATAACAGATTATTTTCTAATGTTAGGAACTATAAAAATTTCAGACATGTAAAGTGCTGTTTTTAGTACAAGACATTGCCTCAATTTAAGCAACATTTTGTGAGATATCTAAGCTTAAACCAGGTGTAAATTTTTTGCTACATTTCTATTAACTATTTAACAGTAAATATTTCTTTGTATAATTAAATAAATTACATTCCTACATGTTCATTTTTCTTGCTATGAGCTTGTCATAAGTCATTTGCTTGTTGTCATTCACTTACATATTCGATATTACTAGTCTTCAAAATAGTTAAAGCCTTTTGTTCATTGATCCTTATTCTGTAATACTAGCTTCTTAAATTGGTTACTGAATATTTGATGGATATTTAAAATGTCTTTCTATGCTTGTGTAGGAGGAGCAGCAATATATGGCTTGGAAACGGTTTTTGTCCTTTGAGAAGTAAGTACGTCTTATATGATGTATACTGGTGCAATCGTAATCCATGTTATGCATAAGGTGTGGGTGAAATCTTAGGTTTCAGGGTTTTGGTGGTGACATGTGTACTAGTATTCAATTTTCTGCTCTTTCTTGTCTCTTGGTGTTTACTTTGTTTCCTAAGACATAGTGTAACATCTGTAAAATTCATTTTTGTAATTATTTACATTTTATGAATTTTATTCTTAGACGGGTGTTACTGTTCCGAGGCCTGTTATGTGATTTTGTGCTTTTGTACTTTTAGGCTTAGGCCTCGTGAGCCAGCTTCTGTTTGCGTGTCCCTGTGCGTGGTTGTGTCACTGTACATTGTGGCACCGTGCTTGTGGGCCCGAGTGTGGGTCCACGTGGGGCCCACGCTTGTGGGCCGTTGGCTGTGGCTGGTGGTTGAGTGGTTGGTGCGGGGAGCCATTGGTGTGTGCTTTGGAACCGGCAATTGGGCTGTGTGCGGCGAGACTGATGGGTGGCCGAAGACTGGTCTGTGTACGCGTGCCAGAGGTTGGCGGGCAGATGCATGGAGACCTCCTCCCTCGCGTATCTAACGCATGCATGGGGCGAGCCTTCCCAGACCATTGGAACCCTAACTGAGCTTTCCTCCTTTCCTTTCCTTTTCCTCCTTTCCCCCTCCACTCCTTCATTTTCTCCTTCTTCCTCTTCACTCCTCTTTCCGCAGGTGATCAGAGAGAGGGCCAGAGAGTCGGAGGCAGGAGGCGGTCACTCGCGGCGGCTCGTGGCGGTGCAGGAGGCTCTAGAGCGACGTCCTTGGGGCCGTGGATTGTCAAAGGACGTGCGGGGTCGCCAGAATTCGCTTGAGTCGGTCGAAGATCATCAGAGGTCATTTTCAGGTACGTAACCCCAATTTAATGTGTAGAAATCATGTAAAATGGTATAAATGCCTAGGATGCATGTAATCTAGGCTAAATTTAATGTTTTAGAATTTTTTTTAGGGATTTATTGTGGCATTTATGGATATTTATGGCGGTTGGTGTGATTTGGGTCATTTTGACCCTTCTACCTTTGCAATTTTATATCTTGATGCATGATGAATGGATTTTGGTTTTGTTTGTTGGGTTTTGGAGTAAACTCGAGGGTCTACCACATATGTTTTATTCGAGTTTTTTGGTGGTTGTTTGGAGGGTCTGATCTAAGCTCCCACTCCGAGCGATTTTCTAGGTGCCCTGTTACTAGTCGCCTGAATTCTAACAGAAAACTGGGAGCACAGGCCGATTGCGTGGGCCACATGCATGGGTTGGGCAATGGTTCTGGCCCTTGGCTTAGGCTCTGTTGGTGTTCGGACGAAAGTGGCAAGGGCACGGCCCAGACGCGTTGGCCACATGCACGGGTCTAGCATGGTATATTCTGGGGTTTTCCTGGATTTTTGGAAAATATGTTTTAATGCAGTGGTTTTCCGGATTGGTTGTTTTAACCTTGTAAGATGAGATTGTGGGCCGTCAGTGGTGTTCCCCTAGGACACCTGATGCGTCGTTTTACCGAGGTTTTGGAAGAATTTCCAAAGGAATGAAAATGGTTTTGGAAAATGGATTTCAAAGAAATAGTTGGCCTGTTTTGGAAAATAATTTTTGGTTTTCTGTGTGCGGGTCGAGACAGTGTGGGACTGTGTTGTCGGGACCAGAGAATGTGACGACATTCTCAAGTGGTCGGGTTCGACTGCCTGGTTGAGGTCTAGGGCCAAGATACCTGAGGCTGAGGGGTGTCGGGTCCTGGAGGTATGAGACTCCTTGACTGTCGTCTCAAGGCTAGGGTTGAGGTCTGTGGGTTGAGGTGTTTTGTGGCACGACGGGGAGGTATGATACTCTTACTGTTGTTGTAAGCATTGAGGCTCAGGTGTCGTCGGGTGTGAAGGTATGACACTCCCTCCTGAGCACCGTGTGTGGAGGACACAGTGCGGAGGCTGACCTTGTGGTGGCCAGTGCTGGTGAGATACGTGCCCAGTAGTTAGTAGCGTTCTGAGATGCAGGACAACCTTCCCAGGAAGGGGTTGGCTTTGTGAGGATTCTCCAGGTAAGAGAATCGCGGAACGGTGGTTGGCTCCTGCATAGAGTGGCACACCATAGCAGTGCAGAATACCGTGGTCGTTCCTTGATGGACTACGTGTGGCCAGAGTTAGGTTGCTTGGCATCAGGCTTTCCGACTCACTGTGTGTGGTTTTGGCCATTGAAAGCCTTTGCTTATGGCTTTGGGCTAATAGAGTCCTGATTGTGGTTTTGGCCGATGTGGGCCTTGCTTGTGAGGTTTTGAGAAAATAGTTTACGAAATGAATTTAAAAGGAAAATTGATTATAGTTTTGTTTTTCGTTGTTTTCGTGGGGTGCGTACTGGATGACTTTCGTCACTCATACGTTTTCCTCGTGTTTTTGGTTTGCAGGTGCAGGCATGCAGAGATTTAGCATAGTGGATATAGTCTGGAGTTTCCTAGCCATACACACAGGTTCCTGGTAATTAGATATTTACTGTTTGACTTTAATTTTCTCGTAATTTAATTTATTTTAAATTATTGTGAAAAATTTGAGACGTTACACATAACATGCAAGTATCTCATTGTCCTCACATTGGTGATTGAAGATCTGAACTTGGGTGTGTCATTCACTGTGTACTTTTTAGTGTTGAGAATTCAACTCATATAAAATTTGCATCTTCTTCCATCTCTTTGAGATTGCAACTCTTCTGCTTCATTACCAAGGTTTTTATAATTTATAACAACATCATTGTTTCTCGGTTGATAACCCTTGGACTAGTTTGAATCATATTTCTAGTTGCAGAGTTCTCTAATATGGATATGGGCTATATTTATTTTTTTTCCCTTTTCTTAGTGCATCACTAAGCTATCATATGTTAGGATTAGGGGATTCTAGAACTGCAAAAGAGCAACTTGGACAGTCAACTGCTCTATGTAAATATGCAGATACCTGCACTAACATATGATCATTTTGTCCTTAAATTGTACCAAATAATCCTAAAAACAAATAATCATTCTGATGTATTTTCAAGTACATGTTGATCTTCGTCTTAGAAATCTCTTAACCATGTTTAGAACCTTTCCATTATTTGCCCTCCTTCCTCTATAATTTGGATGGAAATTTTTGGTTTCGATTCAATTGGTGCGTTTGGGTTGAATTTCATCTTTGATAGGTTTCACAAGTTAGAATTCCTTTTTTAAAAAACAAAAATCCAAGAAGTAGTATAGCCGTGGGTTACCATTAGGTTTTATTGGTAAGTAAAAGGTACATAAAAGTGGGGTTGTTAGCTAAAATCTGCAAAATGAAATGCTATACATGCTATTATAGGGAAAAAAACATTGCCTAAAACTAAAAGAGTGACCCCTGAACCAAATTAAGCATCTGGATTCTCTAAAAGGATAAGGAAGCAAACCTTTGAACAAGACAAAGAGAAACTAAAAAGAAATCTCTTAGCCATGTTTAGAACCATTCTTTTATTTTTCCTCCTTCCTTCTCTATAAGTTGGATCATAATTTTTGGTTCGATTTCAATTGTTGCATTTGGGTTGAATTTCATATTTGATATGTTACATAGGTTAGAATTCCTCTATTTTAAAACAAAAAAACTACAAGTAGTCTAGCCTCGGGTTACCGGTAGGTTTTATTAGTGGGTAAAAATACATGGATGTGGGGTTGTGGGCTAAATTCTGCAAAGTGAAGTGCTATACATAAATGTGGGGTTGTGGGCTAAATCCATGAAATGGACAAGCGACTTTAAAATCATGCATGCAATCAACAAACTGACGCGAACCATGAATATGAACTCTAGGGTGGTTATATATTCTATATCTTGTACCATGCCAAACATCATCAAGTGTGGCTCAAAAATATTTTGAGATTAAACTTATCATTCAGGTAAATAAATATAACAAGCATCTATGAGTATATACGATAAAGGTATGGTATAAACTAACCAACAAGATCTATAAAAAAATGACAGCACAAGAGTGAGTGATTTAATTTTATGTAACATCCATATGCAAAATAATCCAAAATCTGATTTTTAGGTAAATAAATATTTATATATTTTAATTTTAAAATTTGAAAAATAAAACCAATAGGAGGAGGAGGTTGTGTTGACAGGAGGAGGCTTTGCCCAGCGGTGGACGGGAGGAGGAGGACGCTATGTTGAAGGGAGGAAGTTGTGTCTAGCGGCAGGTGAGAGGAAGAGGACGATGCGGAGGTTGTGTCCGGCGACAATGTCCAATGACAGGAGGAAGGAAGAGGAGAATGTTGTGTCAGTGGAAGGAGACTATATCTAGTGAGAAATAGGAAGAGAAGGAGGAGGAGGACGAGGATGTGCCAGTGGGAGGAGGTGTCACAGAGGAGGAGGCGGATGAGTGAGACTAAGAAAGTGGCAGATGACTGAGAGCATTAGGATAAAAAAGAAAGGAAAACGACCTGCGTCTCGGTATATTAGATCTGATTTAACGAGGACAAATAGTAAGGAAATATCCTTGCTATGTCCTCGCTAAAAAAAACGAAGACATTACGTGAAACACTCTTTGCTAAATACTCGTCAAATTATTGCGAGGTCATGTTCTTGCTAACCTCCGTTATATGTCCTCGTTATATTTTTGCCAGGACTTTTCTCGCTAAGTCTTCGCTATTTGTTCTTGCAAAATGTAAATTTTCTAGTAGTGATGAAGACTTTGTCGTCTTTCTTTAAATTAGAATACTTTTGAATTTAAATTTAAAATATCCAATTGTCGATTATCTCAATGATATTTTTTCATATGTCAAAAACAACTCTGCCTTTTTGAGTATATGTCGTGGAATTTGGAACTATTTTTACTACTGTGTTGGTAGCTCGTTACGTTCATAGGATGTTGTTCGAGAGTCTTTCCTCTCTTTCTAAAAATATTTTCCTTTTTTTTGTATGCAAGCGGTGGAATGTCGATGTATCCTTTCTTGGGATTGATGGGTAGGGTCTGCTTGAATGGGAGTGTATTTTACAATATTGAGTTCAATTTTAATATACTTCAATTCTTTGTAAGCCTTGATCTTGGAATTTCATCTTTAGCGGATCTTTTTTTTTTTTTTTTTTTGTTAGACTGTATTGTGTGAATTCTTTTAATGTCCACAATATGTTTCTCGTTCCACATAAGTTTTTCTATTTACTCTCTATTGCATCTTCTTTTTTTTATCCCCTCCACAAATAGGCTTTGCCAAGGCTCATTATCAGTAATTATAATCACACGGAGGCACAGCTAAATGCATGCTCACGCAATGCTTACCAAATCCTCAAGTCATGTAACAAGCACATTTAAGAAGAAGGCTTTGAAAAAGATGTCACCCGACTAACGTGAGAAGGAGAACGTGACGGGACCCTGAATTGTCATTGTTCAATGACTGAAAGAGGCTTTTTAATTTCCGATTCGATTGGATGCTTAGCATTTACAGCACCTGGTGACATTTCCTTTCGTGCCTGCTTGGGTACCTTATTGAGTTTGAAAGTTAACTTAATTAATGACTCCGGATGGAGAGTAGCTGATGTCAGTTGCATAGATTCCTTATATAATGATGATTAATTGGTTGGATCATAGCCCAACTACGTAATTTAGAAAATGTCTCAACCACTAAATAGGTCAAAAGTGTGATGTTAGGTGGTAAGCATAAAGATTCCAAGGTTTTCATTTCCTCGAGTTAGTTTTGTGTACCAGTCATGGGAATCCATCCACAGTTCCACACGTGAGACTAAAGAAGTACTTTTTCAGAGGACTTATTCCATCACCTAGAAATTGGTAAGCAGTGGCCATCAAATTAAATAGCGGTACACTCCTAAAAACATACGACTTTCATGGCTCCCTAAGTATACACGTAGCTCCACTATTTTGACTTCCCCTCCAAAACATGCATAAGTCAAGGAAATCGGGTTAGGAAGGTGGAGCTTTACTCACATTACATCTTGAAATATTAAACTTGTAGGTTTGAATACATTAAAATATTTATCGCAATTATAATTTGATTATGATGCTTTTATTTTGATAATTCTTTTAGAATAATTCCTATTCTTATATATAATAGTAATTCTTTGGATTAAAATTTATTTATTAGATATATTAATGAGAATATTTATAATTAATAATTATTAAATCATTATTCATATTTTAAAGTCATTTTGATAGATATCTGGATTTTACTTTACAATGGTATATTAATATTTTTTTTAATTATGATATTTTAATGTTTTTATAATTAAAAGTATAGATGATTATTAATATTATAATTTTTTATAACATCTGTTTGTATGATATTACAATTTTAAAAAAAGTATACCTACAAGATTCTCACTTTTAAGAACCATACTTCCATGAGTCAAACTTTTGGAAATTGCAATTCAGGAAACTAGAACATTCATTTTTGAATTTTCCTTACAACCAAATCTAGGATTCCTCGAAAGCAAATTTCACAAGAACTTAAATCTTCATATAAAACTTAAATATCCCAAAATGTTAGTAGAGCATAGTGAACATTTAAAGGATGTTATAAAAAAGTCCCTCATGTCTTCAATGGAAATCATCAATCATAAAAAGCCAACCAATAATTGCCAAGATGTTGTCCACAATAACTCTCAAAACTCCTTTTTGTTTTTTTAAATTGAACTTCAAATCTATCATGGTTTGTGGGTATTTTTGGGTGATGTATAATTTCTACCTGCAATGGAAGAACTAGTCTATTTTCAAGGATAGAGGGGAATTTTTTTCAAGGGTGGGGTGGAACATAAAAGATAATGTTACATTGTTAGTTAAAAGAAAAAATAATCTAAAGTAGATTTGGTGTCGATATAGTAAAATATGTGTAAAAAATAATCTAGAGTAGATTTAGTGTTGATATAGTAAAATATGTGTAACTTTTAATCTAAGAAGAACTAAAAGATAACATAAATATAGAAATTGTCGCGAAAAGATAATAACTTATTGGTTGAGAAGACTAGAGGCATGGGTATAATGAGGAGGGTTGGGATAATAACTTATGGTAGTTAATTAGTAGTTACTTTCCTACAATTTTGTGGTTGTTGAATAGTTAATAATGTATCTCAATTTGAATTTCTAAGAGAATCATAGAATTTCTGTCAAGATTCAAGTGCGATTGGTTTTAGCTTTCTCAAATTCTAGATTTTGATAAAATCTAGCTTTTGAGCTCAAGCTCAGGTGCGGTTGGATCATATTGTAAATCAAGAAAAATGGAAAATGCCTTGTCTTACACCCACTTTCACACTCATGCTCGTGTCTTATATGTTACTTATATCAACTGATCAGATGCACAATCTATGAGCTTCTACTCGTATGTTGACAGAAAATGCACTAATAAGATTTAATGCCTAAAGGTCTACAACAATATGTGCGTAAATTTAGATTGAAATCTATAAACTTGTAAAGATCAAAATTTTAAAATATTAGATTTTAATTTTCATACCACTTCTGGATTCAGGACATTTAAATCCAGATGTTCTAAAGTCTGTTCATTTTGAATTAGGGTTGACATTTTTTTTTTTTTGTAAACGATAATCTATTAATTAAACTGGGAGACAATCACAATCAGTCTGTACCACAGAATTGTTCATTATCAATTACAAATCAATTGGAACTAAATATTCCAAATCATTGTGTTATATAGACAATGAATTTGCCTGAAAAAAAAACACCTTTTCTTGTAATGAGAAAAGTAATTTTTGTTCTCCAGTTAAATCACGAAGCTTATAATTTAAATTTAGTAACAGCAACACTTTTGTCCATATAACAACATACAACCTTATCCATGGTGGCGAACTTCAAGAAAGCTCAGAGGTAGGCATATTTTCATAAAGTTAGTTTCTTTAGAAATCTTAGTATCGGCACTAAGCATTGTTTTAAGAAAGCATTATTTTTACCTAGATAGTCTTCTTAAGAGATATAAATTACCTAAAAACTGAGCCAAATTAGGGTCTTAGATTCTTTCAAAAACTCAAAGCTTCTTATTGCTTTTCAGAAAAGACTATTTATTCGGATATCCTCGTAGGTATTTGATATTATTTGTGTGTACTCGACAACATCATGTTTTCTATATATCCCTCATAAATTAAAGTTACGTGTACACATTTCTATCGTCACTTTTGTTAGTAAAATTAAGCAGCCTTCTAGCCAAAAGGATGTGCATGCAGTGACTTGAAATTCCCTATGGATATATGAAGACTGCCTTTTGAAATGATGTACAACTAATTCAAACCTACACAAATGTAGCAAAGCATAAATTAAACAATCGTTTGATCAGAAAATGACTACTTCAGCATAATCAAATGATGAGAAGAATTTGCAGCATAAACAATTTAACGTGGAGTAGATTAGTAAAATAGTTGTCGTCATGTTGCATTAGGGCAACATTAAAAATTCCGATATGCGCAATAGCGTCACTCAGTTCCTTGTGGTGTGCAGAAGGAATTCTACTTCGACACCGACACATACTCTTATTCTACTCATCTGTATGGGAGGAATCGACTTGGTTGGCAGCATCAGTATCTCTACCTGCAACAAGAAACCATCCCACATCTCTTGTATATTTTTTGAGAAACGATAATAATATTAATAATTCTTGATTATGAGTCTATCACTAGGAACATCTAAAATCAAAGTCTCCGATAATGTAAAATTGCTAAGGATTAGGAGACCTAAAGGAAATCAAAATAAACTTGACCATTGCTAATACAAATATGACCAGAACACTTAGACTCGATATGTTCACGGCCTTGCTTTTCAACATCAGAAGTAGGTTAGTTCAGGGCAACTTTTCATCACTAGTGGGGTGGTTCAGCTCTTGACAAATTTTCATTACAACTTTACTTCAAGTTAGAACTTTTTATGCGAACCCAAACTGTACAAGGACAGATGGCATTGTACTGTCCAAACAAGCAATTTTAAAAGTTTAAGTAAATCTATGCTGCCGATGGCGAAGATCGTACCTTTACTTGTTAATACTTTTGGGCTATGGTAGCTAGCCCTTTTTTGGTGGCTTGCAGAGGTGATACAATATCCCAAGTCACACACTTTGGAAGGAGCTAGTGGTATACCTTGAAGTTTGTCTCTACTAATATATTTGCTACGCCGTGCATGCTAGTGCTCATGTCATTAGACAATCCAATCTTTAATTGGGATATGGGAGCATGGTTCTACAAAGTTGCTTTCACAAATAAAAATACAAACTTAGCTCCAAATTAAACTAGGATATGAGCAGATATATGGAAAGTTTCCATTGCACACACATAAATTTAGTATCATATTCATATTCCCAAATTTTCTGGACACTGTGTTGCTCCCTTGATTATAGAGAACCTTGGAACATACAACCTTATACCGTTATGGGTCTTGGTTGGGGATCATGTAGTTATTTTTTTTTGAAATCAGTAGATATATATTTTTTCTTCTTGGATCCGTGAGATTCGAATCTGAAAGGAAGGTGTAAATTTCACTCTTCTTAACAACTGCACCACAGTAGTTGGTTGATCATGCAGTTAATTCCGACGCACGCTATTATGGTTCTCAAGACTAGTTATATAAACCTAGACGATAATCCAGTATAAGATGGTTGTCATCAAAAACTCTCCAATCCATGCGAGCCCTGCATGTGATAAATGATCAATGGATATATTGAAGTGACTCATCATTCTTATCATCATTGTATTATCATTGTATTTATACTTCATTCTTGTCATGTTGTTGGTATTTTATTCAAACACACTTTACGGAAATGATTCTTCATTTTTACTGTACTACCTATTTAGGTTTCTTGTATAGATATATATATGTGATGAACCGGTGAGATAGAGGACGCACCGAGTATTTCAGCCATTTCACAGGGAGTGCCTCCATTCTCCTACTACACCATTGAAAAGCACATGCACATACTTTGCAAAATGTAATGCAAATTTAAATAAATAAATCAAAAGTTTAAGATATTTCACTAACTCTTCTCATATTCATCGGCTATCCGAAACAACTATAAATAAACAAAAAATGAAAATAAAAATATAGAGTGAGAGTGAAATTTGGGAAAAAATTAGGAATAAAAGAGACCATTTCTCTTTAATTTTCAATTAAAAATAGGATCATCATTTTTTTTTACTAGAGCATAGAATTAAAAATCTCTTTAATTTTCAATTAAAAATAAGAAAAGAAGAAATTCGATTTTAGTTTTAGATTCTTTACATATATATATCCCTAAAAACTACTTAAATTACAGGTAAATCCCTTATTACTATGTAATAACTAATATACCCCTTAAACCTTACTCCGTGAGCATGTATACCTTTCCGTTAACAGACCATATATTTTTTATTGGTTTGACCATTTGACTTTCATAAATTGACCTAACTATCATTTTTCCTTTCCTTCCATTTTGTTGGACGATGGTTTGATTCTTCTCCTAAACCTTAATCCCCACATCTCGCCCCCTCCTCTCATCCTTTTGCCTCCTAAACCTTCGTGCCCACTCTGACAAGCCCAAGAAGTCCCAACTTGTGGAGATTGACCTCAATGATGATGCCACCACCACTAGAGGCAACATGGAGGTGGAGTTCAAGAGGGGGATGAGTAAGTTGGAGGATGCAATCTAGTTGATCCTGGTCATGAGATTGGTGCTTCACTGGTTGCCATTCGTTCCCTGGTCGTCTTACTAGGTCCTACCCATGGAGAAGGTGTCATCTTCTTGCCCCTATAAGGTCATCTAGTTGGTCAAGGCATTTTGAGATCCCATGAAGGAAGAGGAGGCCATGTTGCTTACCAAGATGCGCCATTGGCCATCTAAAGTGTTCCTTGTTGAAGGTAACAAAGATTGTATTTGCCAACCTCTAGCCTCAAAAAGTGTCGACATGCAGGAAACTATATTGGAGTGCAAAAGCTCAAGTGATCACTAGACTGGGGTTTCGATGGAGAGGAAGAAAAAAAACGAAAAAACCTACGATCTCTTGATTTTGTTTGGTTATTAAGAAAGGATATTTGCATCATTTTATCTAACTTAATGATGTAAATCAACAAGAAATGTAAGGTTTATTAACGAAAGGATATATATACCAAAGAATAAGTTTTGAAGAATACACTTACAATTTAACTAATTTCTAGATGTACATACACAAAGTACCTTTTTTTTCCTCTTCTTATTTACCATCCTACTTTTATTGCGTCAATACTCTTAGGGTATTTTTTTTTGGTTATTTGTAAATTTATCCACAACCTAGTTCAAGTTATTTTACGTTTTTCCCTCAAAATTTTAGTGTTTGAAAAGATCTGAATTTTAATTAGCATGGACAAATTCGGTAGATCTAAACAGTTGGCCAGTGATTGACTATTCATATAATATGAGACCATTGCGAGCTGATCGTCCCTCTACTACTAGTCTACTACAGTGAGTTTGGTTCAATTTTAGTCTCTTCAGTCGGCACAAGTTAGATGACCGATCCATCCGATGATCGTGTCCAGAATCTTAATTACGAGGATTCCTACAAGTCGACAAATTGTGGACGTACTGCTGTGTGGAGTAAACAAAAAGCTTCTTTCTACCAAACAAATTGCGTTAAACAAATGGTGATTCGCTCCAAGCTTTATATTAAAATTTGCCATGTCGCCAATGCCTCATGTCGGACATGCCGTCTAATGAGACCAGAGCGAGTAAGATCAAAATTATAATTGGCGTCCTAGTTTTTATACTTAGTTTGTTTCTTGCTAGCAAGATTATGTTGGACCATGACCTAGCTATATGATTAATGATTTTGAATTTATTATGGGGCTGCCTGGCACCATGTGGAGCATGAATCCATGCACGTGCGTCATTTTTCTGGAACTTTTTAGAGAGTTAATCGCTCAAAAACCGCTTCGATCGATATGAAGCAAACGATGATTGGAGTTTATCCATTTCCAAAAGATCTTTCGGAGCCCTCATCTTTGTAGTCATTTTCTGGAAAAAAAAATTTAATGACTATATATATAATTTCATGTACTCGGATGTCTTAGACCTCTTCTATATGAAAGAGATAGTTTGCTTTAATATGTATCTTTGAAAAAAAGATAAGAATAAGAATTCTAATGTAGTTCCAAGTGGTGAATAAGAATTCTATATTGACTCCTCATCTACAGTTCAAGATCAACTTATTTCTTTCAGTGAACTTATGAGTGGCATCCAATTAACTTCTAAGATTGATAAAATTCTATGGTTTCCAACTGATGATGACAGGTTTACTATTAAATCTTGCTATAAAGTCATTAATGATAGTGGCATTAGATTCTCACATTACAAAGATATTTGGAAATCATGGATACCAAATGAAGTTAAGATATTTTCCTGGTTAGTTGTTTTTAACAAAATTCTCACTAAGGATAATTTTAGCAGGAGAGGATGAGATGATTCCAAAACATGTATATTATGTAATTCGTTTAGTAAAACAACATCATACTTATTTTTATATTGTTCTTTTGCTTCTACAGTATGGAATTTTTTCCTAAAAAATGCCTTATATCCTAGTTACTTTCATATGGTTGATTTGTATAATTTTCTTCCTGAATGTGTATTTCAATTACCAACTATGGGCTTGTATTCTCTGATTTCTGCTTTAACTTGGTGCATTTGGAAGGAAAGGAATAATAGAATATTTCGAGCAAAAATATTTATTGTTGCATTGATTATTATTGAAATTATTTTTCTTATAAACTCTTGGATAGATAATCTAGGTTCAGGTTTTGAAAGAGATGAATCTCTTTAGGCAGTTTCACATATGCAGAATGTTTGGGAGTTGGAGAATAGCAATATTCCTGCTCCACATGATTCAACTCCTACATTCGAGACTCAGGAATCTCACTCAACTCTCAATGCCTCTGCTTTATAAAATCTCCTTTATCAGTTTCATCTGTTATTCAACTTTGCTTTTATTTTTCTTTATGTTGGACAATCTTATTGGACAGCCTTCGTGTTGAATCTAGGAACCTATGTTCCTAAATTGTGTAACAAGAACTTATCTTGATCTTAGCAGTGGTTTCATATCCAAGAATAATATAATCTGCTTACTGTTACAAAAAAAAAAAAAAAAAGAATCCTAGTAGGATCGTGGACGTAACTTATTGAACCACGTAAATCCTTGATTTTCTATGTGTGTACTTATCATTTTTCTTCCTTATTTTCCCTCTGGATTTTGTAAGGAGATCATTTTACCAAAAACCGACTTTTCTTTCTTTGCGATTGGATGGATTAATGATTACATTTATGAACTAAGACTAAGACTGACCTATTCCACTTTTGATAAACGTGCATTTACTTGTTGAACAATTGCTAGTAGCGATCGCAACTTATAAACAAACAAACACGCCAAAATGGTTCTCTCATATTTTGTATCGAACATTAATTACGTGGTATTATAGTCGTCACCATTACATGTAGGGCATGGTGGACATACATTCCTCCAATCACCTTTACATGCTCAAACCTGTAATTTACCACATTGATCACTGTTCATAAACAAGAAATTAATAACCAAAATGAACGTCGGCTTATAATTTCTTATACTTGAAAGCATTCCACAAATATGTCATTATCAATACTATCATATATTCCACCCGCAAAATTGCAGCGCATCTTATAATCTTCTATTTGATGATTCAACGCAATGATGGGAAGTTGGTGGGACACTAGACCAAGAACTGATTGGGGATGACCTCAAGTCAATACTTAAGATCATCTTGAGAACTGAGGGCAATTAATTTAGATGGAAGCTAATATGTCAAGTTTTAAATTTCCATTATTGCTCAAATTGGATAAAATAGTATTGGCAGGCGTTTGGGTTGGAACTTGGAACCAGTTATTGGGCATATTGTTGTTGATTTAGTTTGCAAGTTTGCAAAACCATAGATTGGTTTTGATGGACCGCTTCGGTCGTGCAGAATTGACAATATTGCTACCAAAATATGACTTGAATTTCATGAGATTGTGTACGTGCGTTTTGATATATAGTCATATTTGGCGATCGATGATGTTGAGATTTTCCAGCAAATTTAAAATTCCCCCTAATGTTATCCCTCACTAGCCTAGTTTCTACCTTTCTCTTTTGGCATAGAAGCCATTTAGTCTGTATATAGACATGAACTTGAAAGTTTTAGTGAGGAATATGGCAGATGATTTGATGTAGTATAATTTGCAATTTGATTTTCCATATCAAACCTTTGCATACTCTAAAATTTGATTAGATATTGCTGAAAATTAATGGAAAACAAAGCAGAGTTTGTTTTATTTGTCTTATTTAATGAATTTTCTTGCAAAAAAATTAGCGGTCTTGATAAATAGGAACGCTAAACCCTAAAATTTTGAGTAATGGGTGATCGAAGTGTCTTCATCTATGCCATGTGTAGTTTCTGTGATAATCTTATAATTGTTAATTACTTCCATCAAAGAGGGGGACTTGGTTTTTACATGGATATGTGGTCTTCAAGAGGAGAAAATAAGATTAATATGAATTTGATGTTTGATCTCTTATAAAGTACTATGGTTTCATAATTTCCATTAGGATTTATGTTTTAATTTTCGTGCTTAAACTAGTATTCTAACAAAAGCTTGATCTTCCATACATGATGGTCGCATAGAAAATTAAATGTGTCAATAAAAATAAATGACAAACAACTTGCAATTAATTATAGGCGACAAGAGTGCCAATTATGCATCTACTACTCGAGAAATTTTGACACAAGAAGAACATATTCCTCCTTGTTAGTGCCCATATATTCGTTGTCAGCAATGATGCATCTTGCTTAATTTATTGGGTTAATTCTATTAATAGCTTCAATATTGTACCAGTGTGGTGATATAATTACACCACACTAGATCAAGGATTAATATATAGCAATGATGCATCTAGCTTAAATTATTGGATTAATGCTATTAATGTATAGCTTCAATAATATTGTATCGCAGTATGGTGATACAATTACACCAAACAAGGCCAAGGATTAACTTACCAAACACATTCAGAAAAGGAACGAAATCCAATGATGAATGGGTAGACAACTGCTAAAAAGTCATCGATTCGTTGATTCGTTCACAACAAACATGAGATTGATGTGTTACGGTGGGAGGTAGGCCTTGGATCTTTGGTGAAGCGTTAAACTCAAACATATAATCATTAAGTTGAACTTGTGGACGAAATTAAAAGTAGTCGAGTGGTAGAGTAGTACTGATAGAATGCACTTCTTCTGCTTCGACTTTGATGAAAACTTGTGTCTCTATCCGAAACGACAAAAGCTAAGACGAGGAAGGATGAAGATGATCAAGTTTTGTCAAATTAAACAAGTCATCAGACGTCAGCACAGCATAGTCACGGCTCCTTTCTTTTGGCTCTCTATATATACAGACACCCATGGCCTACTCTTTTGTCTGCAGTTTCGAAGAAAGTTGTGCACAAGTGATTGTTGAATGTTCACACAGGAGAGGAGAAACTCAGACCTCTAATCTAGTGTTGGAAGAGGAGGATATGGGGAAGGGAAGGGCACCATGTTGTGAGAAAATTGGATTGAAGAAGGGTTCATGGACCCCTGCGGAGGACTTGAGACTCATGGCGTATATCCGCAAGCATGGACATGGAAATTGGCGTGCTCTTCCAAAGAAAGCAGGTTCATTCAATTCCCTCTCTCACGTAACTCTCTCCCTTTCTCTCTTATTACTAAAAGAATTGCGGAAATGTATCGGATGCATGGTAATTGGGCTGTCTTCTATATACCCATCTACTCCGGACACATGTTCTAGACCTTCTATATACCCTTACTCTCTACTTTAATTAGTTTCTACTTGATCTCTCTCTCTCTCTCTCTCTCTCTCTCTCTCTCTCTCTCTCTATCTCTCTCTCTCTCTCTCTCTCTATCTCTCTCTCTCTCTCTCTCTTAGATTGGGTGCAGATCTGAGATGGATTTCTTTAATTTGACAACATGCAGGCCTATTGAGATGTGGGAAGAGCTGCCGCTTGAGGTGGATCAATTACCTCCGGCCAGACATAAAACGAGGCAACTTTACTAAAGAAGAGGAAGATGCCATTATAGAGCTACACCAGCTCCTGGGAAACAAGTACCTGTTTTACTATATTATACATGTTTCCAGTCCAAATCCATTGTTTAACTTCTGAAGTTTTCTGATTGTAATCCAATTACGATTTCAATATTCAGGTGGTCGAAGATCGCATCGCGCCTCCCGGGAAGAACCGACAACGAGATCAAGAACGTCTGGAACACGCACCTCAAGAAACGTTTGAATAGGAAAGACCCACCACCGTCGCCACCGTCATCCGGTTCATGTTCTTCACTTTGCGACGACATGATTATCATCCAGCGTGACGTCAACCATAGTGGGGGTGTGGAACCAAACAGCAATTCAAATGCAGTCAACAATATTTCCCACATGAACAGCATCGTGAAAGAAGATTCATCCGAGGATGGTGTAATTGAGATCTCCGTTCTATCCAACGTTGAAATGTGGGACATATTGGAGCAGGAGGATCATGATTCCCCTCCAAACTGCAACCCCAACGACAGCAGCAACAACAATGACATGGACTTGTGGGGCATGCAAATCGACAAGCACTACGCACCACATCAACCACTGACAGGTACATCGAGTTCGCCGACTTCGTCGAACTCCGGCATAACAAACTGTACCACCCAAATGTTGGAAGATGGAAAACGCATGTTTAGTTCTCAAGTAGGCTCAGTGGGAGCAACCACTGTGGAAGAATCAGCAGCAGCAGCAGCACCACTTGGTGTTGAAGACAATACATGGATTGAATATTTGGAGAGAGAGCTGGACTTGTGGTGTGCAAATGATAGGTCGAACCATCAAAGTCTAACGGACGATTTCGTTGAACCAACACAGACGTCCTGTGAAGACCAAGTGGATTTTGATCCAATTACTAGTTATTTCCAGAGTCTGCCTGGTTCACTCATTCCTTTCTAAGTCAAGACTTCAGATATTAAGACTTCGGCCCATGAGCCTAATGTTTGTACCAATGTCAAGTGTTAGGTTAGATATACACTAGTGCAGAATGACCGGGGTGCTTTTGTCACTCAATGAGTCAAACAATTGTAGGTACATTGTCACAGTGATGTTGATATTTTCCAACTTCATTGCCTTTTTCACACTATATATGGCTGTAATACTGTCGTCGATTGGTTTTCAACAACGTGCAACATATATTCAACCATATACACATTATATAACATTGTTATCCACATTGTTGTCTCTTATGGAACAAATCGTTTACGTGTACTTCCATAACTTATTTGTGACTTGGCTATATTTAAAATGGGTTAAGATCCATAGTGGATTAAAGTACTGACGGCACTCACGGTGTCAGTACTACATACTAACATGATATGACATATATGCATGAGGTTTGTAATTCTGCATATGAGCCTATGTATAGTTCTCAATGGATCTATGTGGCACTAAAAGCAGTATGGAGATAGTGAGTTAGCTTACTGAATTATCTTTGATATCGTACTTAATTATGTCGATAATCATGAAGACATAATGAGTAACAGACAACGGAAGCAGCAACATCAAGATTTTGCAAAAGCACCTAGTGAATTTCCCAAATTCATGTGGTTTTGCAAGATCTAAAGTAGTAAGATTCACA
Source organism: Posidonia australis (assembly GCA_024699735.1). Lineage (NCBI taxonomy): Eukaryota > Viridiplantae > Streptophyta > Magnoliopsida > Alismatales > Posidoniaceae > Posidonia > Posidonia australis. The sequence goes on from JAMKQA010247743.1 coordinate 27,579, forward strand.
TATCAAATTATTTTCAACAACAATTATTTTGGCAATAATTAAATCGTTTTGCACTTTTAGTGGACCAAAATTGGAGATTACATAAAAATTTAGCAGATACTGTCTTGAAATTCTGAACGCAACGTATACTCAAGTATCCTACCATCATAGAATTATGGTAGAAGGTGTTTGCATATAAAACATCTTACAACATTTATCTATTGGAAAAAAAATTTATACCTGCTAATCATCCATGGATAGAAGATTAGTACTGGGATTTAGTGTCTTGCATTCAGCTTATTTAATGAACAATAGAGATTCACATTTAAGAAAATTGTACATAGAAGCTTATGTTTCTGCTAGGTCTGGCCATGCATGGTTACGTAACTTTTGGTGTTGTACATTGTGTGGAGGAGAAATGGGGAGTACTGTTTCTCTTCATGGAGTAGACATGTGCAAACATTCTTGTACGTCTATGAATGTACTTTTTTCATTACCAACTTCTTTCAGATTTCACCACAAATTTAAAACTGTACATGATAAGATGCAATCAAGCAATGCATCACACAATTTCATCCTTTGATTCATAAAGAGGGTACATGAACCAATAAAGACTTCGAGTGCGTAAGCTTGACTCTGGCAAAAGGTCGACGACCGACGTAATTAGGGGCAGCAATGGGTCGGGTCTAGACCCAGACCCGTGAGTCTGGACCCGCTGGGTCTGGGTCTTGATTTTCAGACCCGTAGACCCGGATCCGTTAGACCCGCTCACTTATTGGGTCGGATATGGGTTTAAAAAAATCCAGACCCATGGACCCACTAATATATATATATGTATATATATATATATATAAGTAACACTATTACACTAACTACTTCCCCTCATCCCTATTCCCGTGCGGGCGTGCGGCTGTGTGCCCTAGATCCCTCGCCGTCTCCACTCCGCCAGTCCGCCTCCCTCTGCATTCCGCAAGCCCACAAGGCAGACTCACGGCGGCTATCCCTCCAACTCAGAGACAAAGTTGATCTCGTTGTCTCCCTCCCCTTTGTCCTCTGTTTTCTTCTTTTCCATATTTGTTTGTTTTTTGTTCTTTGTTTGCACAGCCATCCCCTCCTCCCTTCGTCGTCGAGTTTCTGGGGTTCCCCCACCGGCTGGGCAACGATCGACGGGTGTGGGACTGGTTGGAGTACGACAGTCGCTGGCCATCCACGGGGGAGGAACAACAAGTGGCTGGCTTCTGCAAGGAGGTCGGGGCCCTTGTTGGTTTTTGGGTTTGAGCGACGGCTGCCACTCAGGTCTGCGGGCTTCTGCAGGGGGGTCGGGGCCGTTGCTAGCTTCTGCAGGGAGGTCTACGGGAAGGCAAGAAACGAGGTTAGTGGAGGTCTGCAAGGTTATTACTCTTGGATCCCCACTCGATCAAGCACCTCGTCGACGAATCCATCTCCGAGGTCTTCTCTCGAACCCTAGATCTCTCTTCCGCATCCTCTCCCTCTCTCTCCCTCCCTATCTCTCTTTTCCCCCTACCATTGCATGTTGTTCTAGGGTTTCTGACAAGTCCATTCTCGACCCCTTGCAGATCGTGACGGGGAAGGGGTTCGTGGAGGACGTGCGGCTCAGCAACGCGAGGCTGGCAGTGGGGTCGGTGATCATCGTCATCGCGCTCTTCGCCCAATTCTACAACAAGAAGTTCCCCCAGAACAGGGACTTCCTCATCGGCTGCATTGTCTTATATCCTGCAACTCACGAATGATTAGAA
>JAMKQA010247748.1:0-38124 GCA_024699735.1 Posidonia australis
TTCCTCTTGAGCTTAACTCAAGGTCCATTCCTTTAACTGATAACTGCTCCTGAGGCGGTAGTTCTGGGACACTAACCTGCTCATTGACTGAATTGCTCCATTTCAAGCTTATCTGGACTGTGAGACCGATGCAACTGCTGTCTAAGGGTTGATGTGACTGCACTTATGGCTCTGCTGGCGCGACTGCTGGTAGGACCATCACTGTGAGGATCACTATCGGAGGGATGTCTGATGCTGCCGAAGTGACTTTCAATGACTGAGGCTATGATTACACCATGTGACACTGAATCTTTTCAACAGTAGCTTGACTCTAACCGGGATCAAGTACCCCATATATGACAAATTGAAAAGAGTTGAGGAAGCAAATACTTCAATTTATTGTCATTCCACCATATATGTTTCCAAAACAAGGTATGTTCCCCATTACCCAAGAGGTGAGAAGAGAAACAATTGACAGTGCTAAAACTGCTTTTGAGGATAAACCATAAAGGGGAGCAATAATTAGTAGAAGTATTTAAAATGGCCCCAGGCCAGGAAGAATGCAAGTATCTGATTCTCACTAAATCTTTCCACATGGCATGATTGTCATAAGAAAATAATTGCCAAGTAAGTTTAGATTTAAGGGCTAAATTAAAATTTCTCAGATTGATAATCTCCCAACCATTTTGCTGCTTATTTCTGCAAATTAAGTCCCACTTAACTAAATGCATACCTTTCCCCCTAGAAGGATCAGACTTCCAAAGGAAGTTGCTCCTGATCCTATTAATATCTTTTTCAACTTGCTTAGGCTTATGTAATACTGACATAAAGTGTGTGGGAATGGCGGACAAGACTGAATTAACCAGTGTCAACCTACCACTAAGTGAAAGGAAATGAGCTTTCCAGTGGGATAGTTTAGAAGACAGTTTCTCAACTACAGGGAGCCAGTCCCTACGAGTGGCTTTCCTGTAATGAAGGGGCAAACCCAAGTATGTGAAAGGCAAAAGGCAAGTCAGTTGACTTACAACCAAGCAGTTTGCAGGCATTAGCAATTGAGGTTTGATCAACCCCAATCCCAGTTAAGGCGGATTTAGAAAAATTAATTTTAAGCCCTGAACAGGATTGAAAGCAACATAGAATGCGCTTAATATTTATAATGTTCTCAGCCCCATTAGCTAGGAATAATATAGTGTCGTCCGCATATTGGATATTAAGAACATGAGCTCCTCCATGCGGGAATTGAATACCTTGTATAAGATTGTGACTCAATGCAAGCTGTAACATGCGATTCAAGATATGAGTCACAATGATGAAGAGTAAGGGGGATAGAGGATCCCCCTGCCTCAACCCATTGGAAGCTCCGAAAAAACCATGAGATGTGTCATTAAGAAGTATGGAAAATTTTGCAGAGGAGATATACATCTTAATCCATGAAATCCATTTCCCCCCAAATCCTAACCCCTGTAGGGAATCGAGGAGGAATTCCCAGTTGACCTTATCAAAGGCCTTCTCGAAGTCCAACTTCAGGATGAAACCTGAGTTATTAGAGGACTTCATGAAGTGGAAAGTTTCCTGGGCTACTAGGAAACAATCTCCAATAGACCGACCAGGGAGGAAGGCACACTGGGATGTGTCTATGACCTTGTTGAGAATGGGGGAAAGCCTAGAGGCCAGAGTTTTGGTGAAAATCTTATATATGCTATTCACCAAGCTAATAGGCCTGAAATCAGTAATGGTATTAGCACCTAAATGTTTGGGGATCAAGACAATGAAGGTCTGGTTGAAGGGAGAGAGAGTATCAGGATCACTAACTGCAAAAATATGCTGGAAAATTTGCAATATGTCTTCTTTCAACATGTCCCAGAACAGGTGAAAGAAGAAAATTGGAAAACCATCCGGACCAGGGCTTTTGTCTCCAGGAAGCCTAGATAAGTTAATATTAATCTCTTCCTCAGAGAAAGGATCTTCAAGTGATTCTTGATTGGAAATTTTGTTGAGAACTAGGCAGTTCCAGTCAAGTATAACAGTAGATCCTTGAGTACTATTAAATTGAAACTAGAAATGTTTTTCAAATTCCTCTCTAATAGCTAGGGGAGATGTAATCATAAAGGAGTTGACACTGAGTGAGAATATAGTGTTGTTCCGCCTATGCGAATTGACAACATTATGAAAGAAGGCAGAGTTAGAATCTTCCTATTTGAGCCATTAGATTCTAGACTTTTGTTTCCAATAGATTTCTTTTTCCTTCAAAAATTCGAAGTGTTTATCTCGCAGGATTTGTTTCTCTCTCAGAGTCTCTTCGCTAAGAGTAGTATACTCTGCTAAGCAGTCTATGTCCTGAATACGTGATTCAATGTCATTTAATAGCTGATTTCTTTTAATTCTGATCGGACTGATCCAGCTCTTTAAACTATGCTTTAAGTGTTTCAATCTATAAGAGAATTTAGCCAGAGGGTTTGATGTATAAAAAATATCCCTCGACCTCAACCAGCAATCCTGAATAAATAGAGAACATCCTTCAAAGAGGAGCCAGGATCTGTAAAACTTGAATGGGGATGGGTCCCAATTCAGTTTAACCGTATTCAGAACAATTGGGACATGGTCAGAAACAACTCTGGCCATCCCAGAGCAGAAGGAATTAGGATGCTTAGCTAACCAAGGGGTGGAGGCAAGGAAGCGGTCAAGTTTGACCATCATAGGGACAGCCTGGAAGTTAGTCCAAGTATAGGAGTAATTAATAGGAAAAAGGTCTACCAGATTATTACCATCAATAAAGTCATTAAAGCTTGACATATGTGTTATATATAAATAAATCACTGACCAGATAGGACCTGTAGTTATATATAAATAAATCACTTCACTTATTGTCAATTAATTTTGAGTTTAATATCTATATTTCAACATAATATGAAAACCAAAAGAGACCTAAACGAGTTAAAGTCCACATACATCTACTCATATCAAAAAGAGACACTTGTTTGACCTAAAAAAGTAATAAGTGAGGGGAAGTATTGGAATAATATTATATTGGAAAAAGTGAGGATTGTACTTGTGATTATATATAGATGAACTTTTTTACTTATTATCAATTAGATTTAAGTTAGATATCTATATCTCAACAATAATAAACGAAGTGACATGGTAAAGAAAAATACATAAAACTTTTGAAATGGATTAAAAATTCTTACTCACACTCGTATCTAACAGACAGTACCCTTCTCATTTACAACGCTAATCGGAAAGCTTGGAATGGGAAAATACCACGGCCTTGTCAGGTTGGGCTGGCAGTAGCTCAGTGACCCTCTTTGGTGGTTAAGCCCATAAGTTAAGCCTAGAAGTGGTGGGTTGAGGTATATGGGCCTGTTGGGCTCTAATTCTTGCCAGTGTATTCCCCATGTCACCTTTTTCCCCTAGAGTTCCTTTTTAATGACATAATGGCCACCTCATGCAACCACACAAGACCAAGCTATGGCCGGACGGCCCTGTCATTCTAAAAGAAAAAAACGAAGTTAAATGTTAATATAGATTGCAACCCGCACATCTTCCATCTTCCAACTTTCTCAAGAAACATGCTAATTTTGACTTGCCCAAGATAGTGCAAAAAAACGTTTAACACAAAACTTCGCTCAAACATTGTTTTACATATGAAGATGGTACTTTTCACGGGAAAAAAATAATATGATTTTAAGGAAAGTTTGTGTCTTCAGAATCTAAAGGAAATCAAAGAAAAAAAAAGTAATTTCTTTTTGACTACATTTTAAAGTGGTATTTGTAAAAAATAATTTTCTTTGGTTTCCAAAGTATAAAAAGCAATGATATTTTTTTCCCCTATTCATACTTTCGAATTCCTAAGGAAACACCCGTACTGCTTTGTTCTCTTCCTTCTCTTTTAATTATCTTTGCATCATTCTTCCTTCTCCTTGGTTTTTTCTTCTTCCTCTGCATCATTCTTTCTTCTTTTACGGATTCCAACAGCAAGGCGGTGCGATTTCGTCAAGCGACGAGTATTCTCCTTCTTCCTTGTGTTTTCGATCTACAAGAAGTTTTTTTTTTCCCGTTTGTATGCTTTTCGTTGATTATGTAGTTTCATTATTTCTATTGCTATTGTAAAATATAAGACATTTATGTTCATTTGGACAAATTAAAATTAGTTTTCTTCAGTTTCTATTAACATGCATAAACATACAAATTTTATTTTCTGTTCGTTTCTAATGACAGACACAAACATCGGAAATTTGATCAAACGGAAAATAAATTCCGTTGGTGTCTGTTTCCTTTGGTTTCCCTTTGACATTGGTTTTTCATTTCTTTTCGTTTCTAAGGCACAAACAGGCTTTAAGAAATCTAACTTTCCCAAGATTGATTTCAAACATTTATCTCTAAAAAATTATCCAGGAAAATGAAAATTTCAATCCTTTTTTCACACACGCCTCTTCGCTAAAAGTAGATCCAAGATGGCATATAAGGCCCCATAACGTTTTTCAACACCACTAGTTTTCCTCTCAGTCCCGACCTTAAATTTAAAAGTCCATGGTTTAAAAAGTAAATGTATATATATTTTTTCCCTTATGGTTCATGAGATTCGAACTTTTGAGAGAAAGATATGAGTTTCACTCTCTCTGTACCATGGCAGTTGGTTAAGCCCACATTTGCGTTGCACATCATTACAACATACAAAAAACCCACTCCCTAAAAATGTTATGGTCTCTCACTTGAAACGGACTCCTGGGCTGCACCACGTTTTGAATGTGCATAACGTTCGAATTGTAAATGGCTCTAGGCTTGACACGTATGTACGCGTAATCGAAGGTGCAGTATAGAAGTTTTCGTTTTTTAATTCTAAGCGTCCAGAATAGAACTTTTTTTTTGAGCCAGACGGAATGAATCAATCTTGTTGATTTAATTTATATCTATTCATTAATTGAAGTGCCATGTAGATTCTTCTCCCTTTTCCTTTAGGAAGTGACATGTTGAATTTGCTTCCTGGTCGTAGCTTGTGCCATCATATGTTCTTATGTTTGGTTGTTGCGTAACTGATCGTGACTGAACACAGCAGCAACAAATGACGAAATGATTCTCTCAAACATCAAAGAGAGAACATTATCTCTAAACATGGAAATGTGATATAACTATTATTAAATTCTTTACTTGGTTAGCGTAAGTAATGAGATGCGATTTGCAAAAATAACTTACGTGCAGACATATTGGAGATTGACTTTTGTCAGCTCTCGCGTTGCATCTCAATTAGGAGTGCAAACGGATACGGTATATCTATAAAATATCTGTATCTGTATTCGTTTATGAGCAGATACGGATATTCGTATCTGTATCCGTTTATGAGTAGATACGGATACAGATATAGTTTTTTGAATTTGAACGGATACAAATACGAATATGTCTTTTGAATTTTCAATGGATACAGATATCTGCATATATATATATATATAGACAACTTTTTATATCTTAACATCTAACCATGACTAACGCTTGCAACAGGGTTCGAGAAAGTGGAATTTATCCAAGCTACCTCTTCCATGATTAACACTTTGATGGCGGAGCAAGTCCCAAATATCTCTTCTTCTTCTAGGAGTTCCTTCGATGCTTTTCAGACACAATATCTGAATCCTGACATTAACAATTCATGTGCAAAAGGAGATGAATATGATGGATAAGCGGACCTTCTTCCTCGAAGGCCTAGTTGTTCTGATATTATTATTGCAGACTTTATTTTGTGGTCATGTATGATTTCGACACAAATATTGCCTTCGTCTTATTCGAAACTATTGGTTCTAAATTTTGTATATCTCTAGACATGATGAACTCTTGATGGCTTGTATAGTAAAGGTACTATTTATAATACAATCTACCGTTATAAAAAAAAACATCTAACCAATAGATTAAAAATCTAAACCGCTAGATTTGATCAAAACTATTTAAAATATTTGTATATGAAAAATCAAGTGATTTTGAAATTCCTAAGTATTAAATTTAACATGTACTTGTTATAGTTTATATAGAACCATTGAATTTGATATGAATAGATCTATATGTTATGAGTTTAGAAATGATATAGATTTAAGTGTGTACTTAATCTAGATGATATATATTAAGATCCGTGGATTACATTTTAGTTTTAAAACTTATAACTTAGAGATCTAGTGATTGTTGTTTTAAAATTGTTGAATTTGTACATGAATAGATATGTATATTAAGATTTTTTTTAACGATGTAGATTTTGACATGTATTTAATCTAAATGACGTAGATTAAGATCCATGGATTACATTTTGATTTCATTAAATTATTTATCTACTTTACGAGGATTTTACTTTGTCACTTATAAGATTTTACTAACTTCAACTAACTTTAATAGTTTTTTATTAATCATTAATTAATTATACATCCATAATGATGGAATATTAAAATTTGGATTCATAACTTCATCTCTTTTTAGAAAAGGTAAGTCTAACCTATCTTTATGTCTAATTTATTTTTATTTTTGATATATATTATTTTTATTTCATGTATACTAAATAACTTTAAACATATAATTCTATGAAAATATTGTTAATTGTTTGATTAGTTATGTAATGTGTATATTGTCATATCCGTTTTTATATCCGACTTTATCCGTATTCGATCTCCTTTTATCTGTTCCGTATCCCTATCCGTTTTCTAAGGATATGGATATGTAAATTTCCTATCCGTATGATACCCGTATTCGTATACATATCCGCATTTGGAAAATAGATACAGATATGGTAACACCCATATCGGTACCGTATCCGATCCGCTTGCACTCCTAACCTCAGCTCAGCTCCATTTATTTGCAAGATCTAAAATAAATTTTGAAATAAATCTAAGATAGAAATTATCATTCTGTTTGGCTGTGTAAGAATCAAAACAAACTCAAAATAACAATTTCTATTCTAATCTACTTATTCTAGAAAAACTATTATACAGGAAGAATGGGAAAAAAAGTTATTATGCTAAGTTATTCTAATACATATATGTATAAGATATATTTATTTTTTATTTAAATATTAATAAATATATAATATGATGTATACATACTTTAAATTAGATATATATCTTAATAATCAAGTTGATTATTATTAATCTACATATTTTTCACTTATTCTGATACTTATTCTGATACTTATTCTAATAATTATTCTAATACTTATTCTACTTTTCATCCAAACCAGAATATCTTCTTATACACACTTATTCACCTTTAAAAAAATCACTTCTAAACTGAATAACGATATTATCAGAATACCAATATTATTTTCTACTTATTCTTACTTTTCTTATTTGACATCAAAAAAGGAGCTTAACGTTTAATTGATTCTTCGTAAAAAGTCTTTTTTGAGAATGGTTCAGGCTATTCGACTTGAAAAGTTCCAATACATAGAAATGGTCGGATAATACTAAATTTATCTATAATGAATGTTATGACAAAAACAAAAACAAACAAAAACAAAGAATGAAAAGGCAAAAAAAAAAACCCTTGTTTTGTAGGTAGACTGTAATGAAATATTTGACTGTACAGTCAGATATTCTCCCTAATAATATACAGAAAATAAAGGCTTGTTGATATACCATACATCTTCCTTATCCTAAACGTACTCTAGTTTTTGTGTCTTGTGCAAGTATGTTTTCTTGAGTTCATCAAGCAACGACCCACGAGTCCACGACCACAAGGCAATGTAAGAGGGAACTTTCTTCTTGGAAGACAAGCATTTAAAGAAAACAAGAATATCAAGTTATGGAATTAACATTAATGTTTCAAGTTCTTTCTTTTTACGTTGGTTTTTAATCGTGTAGCAGTAATTAAATTTGTTTCACGTTTCACACACTTTAGAAATGGCAAAAATGGAAGTACTTTATTGACGAACGAGAGATATTTATATCTTATCTTTTATCTGACAATAAATATGTTTCGTGTCTTAGTAGAAGTCAATTCGTCACAAATCACTAATCATCTTTCCTACGTGCAGGTACCTTTGTTTATGCATTTATCAAAATATTTCCAAACACACGTCCGGAGGGTTTGACTTTCTTTATTTACAAGTAATTTCAAAATATTTCTGACTTATTCAGGAAAATAGCATTTGGTTTGTCCTTTCCCCTTTTTCTATTGTATGAAAAGAATTAAAGGATACCACTGAACCTCTCAACAAATGGTATGGTTTCACAGGATTCAACCAATTGTTTCGGTCATTATTTTCTAATAATTGCTGTATCTCTCAAGTCACATTATTAATTTGATTCACTAACCATAATGTCTTGGCTCTAAACTACGAAAGCGTTATAAATATTAGGCGTCTTTCCTGAGAGAAAAGCAACATCTGGTACTGGAAAAATATTTTGAGCGTTTCTTCTAAGCTTTTCTTCTTCTTCTTCTTCATTAAGTATGGCTATTGTGGGATTTGAAGAATTAATTAAGAATGATTCTCATAATCATGATATAAGTAAAACACATAAGAAAATGATTGATTGAATCGAAAATAAAACGTCTGGAACAAGAAATGGAAGTACAGAAATCCATACCATCCCATCCGCACAAGCAAAAGCTGAAAATGCATGTAATTTTTGTTCTTTTTAAACTTGCAAATGCATGTAAGCTGTGAAGCCAAAATCCTCTTCAAGCTCAGTACTTTCACGTGTCATATGTGATTGTTGTAGAATAACATGCATGTGGCTTCCATTCAGAATAAAAACCTGACAAAAGAAAACTTGCATAAAAGAGCATGGGATGGATCCACTTTATGCAACTTCTGTCATGTTAGTAGTGAGCATAATAATCACTTGTTCTTCAACTGCTCTTTTGCTAGGAGAGTGTGGAGTTTCTTTCTTGCTTCTCCTTTATTTCCTGACTATGTCTCTGTGACAGATTTGGTGCTTTCTGTCCCTAATCTTAAATGTTATTTGTCTTATTCTGGCTGGATTATTTTGGTTCAAGCCATCTTCTGGCTGATTTGGAAAGAGAGAAATCAAAGGATTTTCAGAAATTCTTGTAGTAATGCTTATGATGTGTTTTGTGATATAATCTTCTTTTTCAATCTTTGGATTGATAACTTTGTGGCAGGTTTTGAATTAGAGGAGATGAGAGCCTTCTCCTCTGCTATTGCTGCCCAGCCATCTGTTTCATCTTCCCTCCCCTTCCCCTCCTCCTACAGGCTGTCCCCTGGAGTCGATTCTTTGCCCCTTGCTGACTCTGGTAGTGGTCTTGTTCCACCTGAGGCCCTTTGAGGTCTTCTCTTGTACAGCTATGACTGCAGGTGGTGTAATATTTTTGGGACTTCTACTATGCGATTTTTGCCACCTATACTGTAATATTCTATACTCTGTATTTCTTATTGTGCTTTTGATAGCCGACGAAATACAATTTAAACTTTTAACCAAAAAGAAAAACATGCATGTGGCTTCCTTTAAAAAGCTGTAAAATTCCAAGAATTTCTACAACCACAGACCAGTATCCAACTTGCCACCACTTGTTGCTTGCCATCTGTTCCTTTCAAAGTGGCGCATATCGCCATTTCAGTATTTCACATTTATCATGCGGCGCTGCCCAAAATCTGTGGTAGTTGTGAAACTTCGCTGAGCACTATCAAATAGTCCTACGTCCTGAACTTGTGAAACTTCGTCAGCCATGCAATTTTTCTTTTGAAAGTCCTCCGTGTAGAATGAACCACGTTTGGATTGTGTTCCTTTGTGTGGTGCACAAGATGAGTAGGAAGCCATCGGTATCAATAGTCGTCGTATACTTGTATGTAGAGAAGACATTGATTGATAAGTTGTCTATTAGATTGGACATTAGTCATAGAGAAGATTTCAAATAAGTTATCATCTTGAAAGGTAAATTTTTTTTCTTTAAGGTAAAGATTAACCCTAAGGAATACTATTTTATCTGCAATTTCAACCTACTATCTTTTTGTATTACACATTCCTTCAAGGATTGAACAGGAAATTAATCGACTTAGAAGTAGATTTCTCTAGACATCTGCTTTACCTAATAATAAGGGATACCATTTAGTGAAATGGACAACTTTATGTAGGCCTAAAGAACACAAGGATTGAGGCATTATTAATCTTAGGAATTTCAATTTGGTCCTTAAATGTAATCTTCTATGGAAATTGTGGGCATGTGCTCCCAATATGAAGTGTCCTACTTTACTAAAAGTCAAATATTTTTCTAGATTTTGGCCAAGGGTCATTCTAAATACTTCAAAAGAAAAGTGCTCTCCTATTTGGCAAGAATTAAAGACTTACTTCAATATCTTTTACTGTTTCACTATATTTGAAGTTGGGAATGATGAGGATACAATCTTTTGGGAAAACAAATGGATAAATGATGCTTCACTAAAACTTAAATTCCCTGAGTTGTATAATATAGTTAAACACAAACAGGCATTTGTTAAGAATGTATTAGAGTTATTTAAGGGTGATTTCCAAGGTTTATTTGATGCTAATTGTAGTTCTGAGCATCTTGATAATCTACAAGTCATTCAGTCTCAAGTAAACTAGCTTGCTGATCTGTTGTCTGGGGTTCAACTGTACTTGGAAAATGACAAAATAAATTGGTATTTAAAGGATAACTCTAAATTCTCTGTTAACTCGTGTTATAAAGTCATTAATGATTTGGTATAAGATTCCATTTATATAAGTCGATATGAAGGTTTGGGTGCCATTTAAGATTAAACTCTTTACTTGACTGACAGTATCAAACAAGATTCTAACGAAAGAAAACCTGAGGGAAAAAAGCTGGAACGGGTAGGACTTATGCATCATGTGTAACAGTTACTGCGAAATTGTCTCTCATTTGTTTATACACTGCCCTTTTGCAACTGCAGTTTAGAAATTTTTTATTAGTTGTCCTATGTATCCTGTGTTTTGCCATATTGACGATCTGTTCAGATATAAACTCGAATGCTCCTTTCCTTTATCTGAAATTGGATGGAATGTTCTAATCCCTGCTGTGGTTTGGAATATCTGGAAGGAAAGAAATAGTATAACTTTCCTTAATATAGCTAACAAATAGTAGAACTTTCCGTAATATAGCTAACTCATGTAAGTATATTACATTCCAAATTATCTCCTCTTATGTATGCTTAGGCAGAAAATTTGAGTACAGGTTTTGAAAGAGATGCTTTATTTCAATCTGTCACGGACATGCAAAACTCTTGGAGCATGGATCACCCACAAATTTGAGCATCTATAAACAGTAATCCGGTGCTTCCTAGTGTCTCTGCTAATACTCCTGTTAAGGCTCCTCCCTCAGCTCATAACTTCAATGAAGACCCCTTAGCATGATTAATATCTTCTTAATCAGATCCTGTGGTCTTTTTTGAGCTGGTGCTGTAATTTTCTTAACTCTTGGACATTTTCGGCTTGCACTCCTTCGAAGTGGTCGAGTTCTTTTGTGTTTGGGTCTTCTAGGACCCTAGGCTATTGTAATACTTGAGACTTCTTTTTGATTCTTTGTGGTGGATTCATAACCAAGAAACTAATATAATACCATTATCGTTATCAAAAAAAAAGTTGTCCACTACTAGTGACTGTAGTGGTTTCCAGTCGCCATTGCCTTGTCTTGTTTGTTTTTTTGAAATCGATAGATATTGTATTAATATATTTACTTGATTGTGAAAGTCAATATCAAATGATTTAAAGTACTAAAATTGTATAAGTTAGATTAAAAGTTTGAGACTAAAACATCCAATCGAATTAAAGTCCAAAAATATTATGAACTTACAAATACCAATAACACCTAAAAAAATTACAGAAGTTTCGAAGTTCCATTGCCTTTCTCAGGCTGGAAGGGGTCATACGTAACTTCCTCCATTGCAGGTGCAAGAGAGGCAATCAGTGTGTTAGAGTTAAGCATTGATAAACCAATGGAAGAGGCAATAGACTGGGTTGCTAAACTTGCCCAGTCAAGATCCCAAGCTTTTTGCATGTTGTTCAAAGCCTAAGCGAGCTCCTCACCATTGTTATCTGAGAAAGAATCCTCTCCCCAAAATTTAATCAACGAAATAATATCAATGATATGTTTAGTTGATTTGAATTTTGATCTACAAACTCTATCATTTCTTTCCATTCAGAAAACCCAGAAGATAGCTGGAACAAGCAGATTCCACACTAGGTCATTATTAGAAAATTTAGTAAACCTCCTCAACAAGAATATGTCCCTCAAACTCTATCATCCAAGACCCACATATTATTCTTTCAAAGAGATTCTAACTCTTCATTTATAGCAATCTGCCATTCTATAGACTTTTGTGATGAAACAACTTCTAAAAAGCTGTTCATTTCTCTTCCATCACGTCTCTTTTTCTACAGATAGAGCATATGCAAATGTTGACTCTTTGTATCTAGAAATTGGTCGGATCACTCTACGGTCTCTCCTCCTTGCAATGCAGTCAAGATTTTCTTCTGCTATATCTTTCTTTTCATCTTTTGAATGAAGATAATGATGTAACATCTCGTATTTTAACCCTTTTATTTAATCATTATTAATAATAATTAGTTAGTGATTAATTACTTTAGTGAAGGTTGTTGCCTTTGGTGTTTTGGTGTAATGGACTTAAATCATCTTAAGGATTAAACCTATTCATTTGAGTAGTAGGATTATAACTTGTGGCTTATCCTTGATTTATTGCACTGTGATCAAACTCGATGTGTGGTGACCTATGAGAGTGTGAGGTCAAAGTTAGAAGGAATGCTGGAAACTACAGTGCCGTCGTGATCTCAAAAATCGTGATTTATTTCATGAAATGCGTGTTGATGATATTATTTCCTTCATCCATGGCTTTTGATTAAAATTCGCACGAAAAAATTTAAAGGCCAACGCATCCTATAAGGAAGAGGGTTATGGTTAGGCGGGTGGTGCAGGCATTTAAAACAATGAAAGAAAGAAAAGAGAGGGAGAGCTTGAGAAGGAGAAGAACAAGAGGAAAAAAGAGGAAATAAAGGAGTAGGAGAAAAGCAAGAGAGGATAAAGAAGGAGAGAGAAGAAGCTAGGAGAGAGGGAGAAAATGAGATGGATAGAAAGAGAGAGAGAGATAACATGGCTGGCTCGTGTAGGGAATGTGAGAAGGAAAATAGAAATAGAGGAACAGAGAAAAGAGGTAGAAAGAAAGAAAGGATGAAGAGGAAGAAGAAAGAGGTACACATCCTATCCCTCTTTTTCTTCTTGCTTAAGCTTGTTCTTGATTTAAATTGAGAAAGAAAGCATGTGATTTGGATTAATTTTGGTGTGTGGGAGGAGTTTCATAAATTTTAGATGATTTTACATGAATTTATCGATGATTTTTGTAGGGGTAATTACTATTGAGTTGATTTTGGGTTTCCTGACTTTAATCCTATATATCCTAAGTTATGGGTATTGGAATTGGATGATTCTTATTTCATTTGAAAGTTGAACAAAAAATCTTCATTTCTGTATGTCATATATAATTCTTCATTGTTGTGATGAAAACAAAAGGGGTTTGCAAGATGAGTAGTTTTTTTGCAAACGAGTGCCTAACCAAGGGCGCACCAAAT
The DNA here is from genome assembly GCA_024699735.1 of Posidonia australis. Taxonomy (NCBI): domain Eukaryota; kingdom Viridiplantae; phylum Streptophyta; class Magnoliopsida; order Alismatales; family Posidoniaceae; genus Posidonia; species Posidonia australis. The sequence goes on from JAMKQA010247748.1 coordinate 13,527, forward strand.
TGGCGTACCTTACAGGTGTACCAAGCTAGCACACCTGAGCTGGCAATGCAACCAGCCTTGATTATTTAAGAAGCCTTAGATGTTTATATGCTCGGTTTGATTTTTGTTCCTATGTCTAGTTTGGTAGACGTACATGATAAGGAAGTATTTGAAACATAAAGTTCCCACTAAGTTACAGTTTAGTGTACAAGACGAAATGACCTTAGGATACTAAGTCTTTTTCCTAAATGATTTGGATGAACTTAAATATTAAGGTTTAACCCTAGGACTAGATAATGATCGGTAACTTTTATATTAGCATTTTAGTCCCTGTGTTTTATACCCAAGTACTTCATAATTCTTGGGTTTAGTGGGATTTACCATTTGGTCCCTGAACTTTGTGGAAATCACTTTTCAACCTTAGGTTATATTAAATTACATTTAAGCCCCCAGGAACTTGTTTTAATATGTTTAAGGTCGTATTGAGCTTGTAGGCAATAGTGGCATAATAATGACTAGAATAATCATTAGAATAGTTTAGGGAATACTTAAAATGAATTGGAAAGACTACCCTTAGTTTGGAATTGAATTAAAAAGATTATATGATCTAGAAATATTAGGTTTTCCCCCTCAACTGTTTAAATGAACTTTTAAGTTAACGATTGGCCCTAAGATCAAAATCTGATCAGCTTTTGGTGCAGTGCACTGAAATGAATATTTAGTGACACTTTTTAGGTGGAATTGTACTAGTGTCTGGTTTGTAAGTCACCAGGGACTTTAAGACCACTACTTGATTTCTATGTGGTTCTTCAAGGTGAGTTTATATCCTGAAGATGTTTAATGGTTGTTTCCTTTGGGTTTGGGTATTTTAAATGATTTTCAAGGTTTGTTTTGGAAAGATATGGGTGTTTTTGGAAAATGGTTTAGAGTTGGTGATTTCCATGATAGCTTTCCATACAGTATTTAGCATGGTGTTTTTGTGGTATTTTCAAAGATGAGTTTAGAAAATGGTTTGAAAATATTTCCGAAAAATGGTTTTGAAAATAATTTTCATGGATGGATTTTTGTAATGAAAATATTTTTGAAAAGAAAAATACATGATTTGAAAGGATTTTCCATGATTTTTTATCAAATCCACGTGGTAGTAGGACAAGCCAATAGAGGTATGAGACATCCATAAAATCAGTACGTGACCACGACGTGGTTGCCGATGACAAACATAGGTGAAAAAGACCGTGACTCTTGGGGGTACTGCAGGATTCAGGTAGAAGAGATTGGATTATCCTTTTTACCCGGTACTGACAGAGCCTGAGATTGGAGATCTCGAGAGTCCGGGCACCAAGAGACGTCGTGAGGACACACCTTGTGCAAGTCAAGACCTGTGTAGTCGTAGTACTGAGGCCTATGTGGCCAAGGTGATTGGACTCCTGCGTAGGGTAGCTCACCGCGACAGTGCAGTAGGATCGGGATTGGTGCCTCGCCGATTGCTTGTGGTTAGAGTGATACGACTGATTTTGGTTCTGACTGTTCATTTGGTTTTTGAGCTAGCACCGAGCTGGTGTTCGATTTGTGGTTTTGCCAGGTTCTAGCCTTGTGAGACTTGTTGTTTAAGCTTGTTTCCAATCATTGTTTCGATATGATGGAGTTGTGTGTTATTTTGTATTTTTGGCTAGAATCTAGTCGAGGATTTGCTTCCTAGAATACATAAAAATGGTTTGCAAAGATGCATGGAATTTCAAAGAAAGGAAAAGAAAAAAAACGGTTTTTCAATAGCATGGTTTTTAAAGGATTTATTACTTACAGGTCAAAAGTTTATTGCTTCGTTGGAGTGTTGTAGCATCTAGGAGAGATACCAGAGTTATGTGTGTGGGTGGAGTGTGTACTAGGTGACCTTTTAATGGTTACTCACTTGTGTTTTTTTAATATTTTTCACAAATATAGGATAGGAATAGGAGCTTACTAGTGCACTCAGAGCTGGAGTCAGTCGACCACACATCAAAGGTACTAGGTAAGTGTTTATTTTAGTTTAATTTAGTTAATAGTTTTTATATTTATAATGATAAATGTTGGATTTAGTTTTAGTGCTAATGAAATTAATTAATGCAAAAAATGTAGCTTAGGTTTTAGGTTAGTGACTCAGGTTCGTTACAAATGATTTGTATGTGGTCGTACTAAATTATGAGGATCTACTTCAACCTCGAGCTCCACCTACTCCTAGAGATGGAAATCGGGCCGGGCCGGCCCGGGCCCAAAAAAAAACCGCTTCGTGGGCCGTGGGCTGTGCCAGGCCCAAGGTCCAAGCCCAAGAAGGCCCGTTTACTAGGCCCAATTTGGCCCGTGAAATTAGTCTGGGCCGAGCCGGGCCGGGCCAGCCCGCCAGTTAAAATACGGGGCGCACATACCTGGCGCACAAGACTGGCGCACCAGGCTGGCGCCCCATTCTGCAACGGCTATAAAGCCGTTGTGCGTTGACAACAGCTAAATAATGTACAAGATGGTATAGAATGGTTCAATATGGTATAGAATGTATTAGACCTTATATAGAAAATATTAGAAAAGCTATTTTATTTATTCAAACATCAGCTAAAAGAAATCAAGAATTTAGACATGTATGTGCACAAAATGGTTTAAAACTTAGAAAATTTAAGTTAGATGTTCAACATGGTTTAAATTTTTTTTTAGGCCCAATGGACTGGCCCAGCCTGGCCCGGCCTGTCGACCCCTAAGCCCGACCCACATACGGGCCATGGGCCGTGCCAGGCCCATGGCCTGTTTTAACAGGCCCGGGCGGGCTACTAGATTCATGGGCTGGGCCGTCTCGGCCCGGCTCGAATTCCATCTCTACCTACTCCCTAGTATCTAGATCTGCATCACAAGAAATACCAGTAAAATCTATCTTTGAAGACGACATAGAAGACTCATTAAAAAATTCATTTTTCTTAATGATCAATTTAGTGATTTAGGATCAAAGTACCATAATCTATACCCTTTCACTATAGCGACATAACCAACAAAAATACACTTTCTAAACCTAAGTTTTAGTTTTCCTTGATCTATATGTACATGAACAGGACAACCAAATACTCTCAAATTTAAATAACCAGGAGGACGACCAAACCATATTTCTTTTGGTGTTTTGCTATTTATAGTTGATGAAGGAGAACAGTTAACTAGATATGCTGCTGTAATAACTGTTTTTACCAAGAATCTCTCAACAAACAGGTATTCAATAACATACATCGTGCTTTCTACAATAGAATCTAGTTCATCCACTCCGTAACTTCGTTCTATTTTGGTGTATGCCTCACAGTACAGTGTTTGGCGATACCTTCATTTTTGTAGAACTTATTAAATTCTAATGAATAAAACTCCAAACCTTAGTCAGTTATTAACCTCTTTATTTTCTTTTTAATCTGCTTCTCAATTAACGTCTTTCACTGCTTGAAATATTTGAACATTTCATCCTTGTATTTGAGCATATAATTCAGACCTTCCTAGAGTAGTCATCGATGAAAATCAACATATATCTTATACCACATTTTGATGCAACACATGACAAAAATTAAAATGGATATAATCCAATATGCCTTTGGTTCTATGCTTGACTACACCAAAATTAACATGTTTCTGCTTGCCCAAAACACAATGTTCATAGAAGTTCATCTTTCCTATATTCTTGTCACATAGTAGTCGTTTTCTATTAAGAATGGTCATATCATTTTCGCTCATATATCCCAATCTTGGTTGCCATTACTTGGTACAATTTGTCTTTGATGGCAATGTGGTAGTAACTACTACAGTACTACTGCACTTGTAATTGTATTTTGTAGGCGATAAAGAGTTCCCACTCTCCTTGCATTTATGACATGATGACCGTCTTGGTAGTTGTTAACATTTTATCTTCCTCAGAGTACTGTTGGCTTTAAAAGCCTTATCTTGATTTTGATGACAACAAAAGACTAATGTGCTTTATGAGAATATTTCATTGTTCATATTTGCAAAGAAAATCATTGAAAGACTCAGAAGATTCAAGCATAAAAGGGGCGATATTTGAAGAAGAAAAAGATCCTTGTGCTACCAAGAAGAATTCAAGATGAAGGAAAAAGAGAAGAAAAATAATATTTGTAATCATTTTGATGTAATTTTCTACTTGTAATTATCTCTCAAATATCCACATAAAGCCATAGGAAAATTACTGTAGCCTCAAAACCAACCATTCATTGAAAAACACTCATTATAGGACTAAGAGTATTTTCGACATACCGAATTTCCTCAGTATACCGAATTATGTGTAGATTAGAAAAACCAGTACAGAAACCCAGAACGGCATACCAAAATTCATTGGCATACCGAATCAGAGGTTTTCGACATACCAAATTATTTTCGGTATACCAAAGTTCTCGACTGTTGCATTTTTCGGTCGACCGTTTTGATTTCGGCATACCGAACTTGTAGCTGTTGTTGAACGTTAGAGAGACGTTAGACACATTCTTATACCCATGTTTTCCAATAAATAGGCCCCCATTCTTCACCTATAGAGCACCAATACTTTCTACTCACGTAGAGCTTCAATAAACTTAAGTTTCCAAGTATTCCACTCCTATCTCATTAGAAAAACTCCCAAGGTAAGAGTGCTCCATTTTCATCCATCCACTTAGCCAAATTGAGTTTGGGAGATTGTAGAAAAAGAGTTGTAAAATCAAAGTGTAAAGGTTCTTCTCCGAATTGAAAGAAGGAAGCCGCGGTTTTTGCAGAGCTTGGCGAGGATTCGTCATGGGTGTACGACAGGATCTTGGCCTGGAACATGATAAGGTTAGTGAATTTCTCGAAGGATTCTCGAGGAGTGGACTAGGTCAGGGAGGTTGAACCACTACAAATCTACTTGTGCATATTCATTGTCTCTCATTCCCTTTCTTTGTATGCTTTAGCATAATATCAATTTCCTAGTTATATTCAAATTACTTAAAGTATTGTAAATTGATAAACAAACTTTAAAATTAGCTAATTATTTGCTAAATCACTATTCAACCCCTTCTAGTGAAGCCTAAAGAACCTAACAAGTACTTGCTCAGATCAGGAACATGTTGCATGTTTGTTAATGTCACCACTACTCCATCATACATCTTCAACTCAATTTTGTCAATTCCAACTGCCTTGTGATGGTTTTCGTCTGTCGACGAGGAGGAGATTCCGACAGGCAGATGATTTGGGGGCTTCGGCGATGGTCAAGAAGGAGGAAGATAGATCTAAGCCTTTTTGCTTGGGTTAATCATTTCTACCTTCTCCTCTATTTATGGGGATAGCTTCACCATCCCTCCGCCCCTCTTCTCCAAGGCTCCCCTAGCCATTCAATTTCGGCCAATAAGGCCTTGTAACCGTCGGAGTAAATCCGACCATTAAAGCTTGGATTTACTCCGGCTATTGATTACCAAAAAGAAGAAACGTTCGACCGTTCCTCCCCTCCTTCCTTATTTGTTCTTTCATGGTCTTTAATGACCACACATTTACATCTCCCACTTGGTCATTAATACCATGCATATATTTCACATACAGAGATGTTTTACTTCCACTCTCACTATTCGTGAAGTGTATAATGCCAATTTTCAATTTCCACTCCCACTATTCTTGAGAATGTTCTTCATTTCCGTTATCCATGGAAATGTTCCTTAATCCCATTAAATTCACGAACTTAATAAATCTTTCCACTGGAATCCCTTTTGTCAAAGGATCAACAATCATATCTTCTATGGGAATATAACTCAATTTTATTTCTCCTTCCTTCACTATATCATGAATAAAGTGATAGTGTAAGTTAATATGCTGTCCTCTTGAATTATTTGCACCACTATGTATAAGACTAATTGTCGCTTGGTTATCTCAACACATCTCTATTAATCCACTTATCAAATTGAGATTTAAATTATTTATAAATCTCTTGATCCAAACTGCGTGTGATGCAGCTGCACTATAGGCAACATACTCAGCTTCCTGTGTGTATTTCGCTACACATCCGTGTTTTTTACTTCCCCAAGATACAACTGCACTTCCAAAGATGAATACATGTCCCGAAGTGGACTTCCAATCATCTTTGTCACCACATAGATCTACATCAGTAAAACCAAGCACTTCAAGCTCATCCGCTTGAAAAATCAGTTTGTAGTGCAAAGTTCCCTTTATGTATTTCATTATTCTCTTGACAGCTTCCCAATGTTTTGTTCTGGGATTACTTTGATACCTGCTTACAGGGCTCACTGCATACGCAAAGTCCAGTCTTGTACACAACATTGCGTACATTAAACTTTCGACCACTTGAGCATAAGGTACTTTCAAAGGTACTTTCCTTTTTCCAGGACATTGGTCCTTACTTAATTTTTTCCCATAAACATATGGTGTAGGGCTGAGGAACAATTATCCATTCCAAACCTATTAAGTATCATACGTAGATATCTTTCTTGATTCATACTCAATATTCCAGATTTCCGATTTCTAAGGATCTGAATTCCAAGAACATATGATGCTTCCCCCATGTCCTTCATCTCAAACTTTAAGCTAAGTTCTTCCTTTGTTTTAGTCAACATGTCAGTGTCATTGTCAGCAAGCAAAATATCACCAACATATAAGGATAATATAATAAACTTGCTCCCACTTTTCCTGATATATACACAGTAATCTAACCTGTTTGAAACAAATCCCATTCCGACAATCACATTATGAAACTTGTGATACCAAATTCTAGATGCTTGTTTCAAACCATATATTAACCTATTTAACTTGCACACTTTATTTTCATGTCCTTCCACTTGAAAATCTTCAGGTTGTGACATGTAAATTTCTTCCTGCAAATCACCATTCAGAAATGCATTTTTTACATCCATTTGATGTAATTCCAAATCTAAATGTGCAACAATAGCCAATATTATTCTTATTGAAGCGAACTTAGCCACTGGAGAATAAGTTTCCTGATAAACAATTTCCTGTTTCTGTGTATAACCTTTAGCAACTAATCGAGCCTTAAATTTATCTATAGACTCATCAGCCTTTTGCTTTTTCCGGAATATCCATTTGCATCCTACAACTTTCCTTTCCTGAGGTAAATCGCACAATCTCCACACTAGATTCCTTTTCATGGAATCAATCTCATCATTCATGGCTTCCAACCATAAATCTTTTTCATGAGATTTCATAACATCTTTATAAGACATGGGTTCCATGTGATTTTCCTCCATATCCACTAACAAATACGAAAGCTCACATGAATACAAATGGTAATCATCCATACATGCTGGCAGATACCTATTTCTTTTGTTGCTAATAGGTAGTACTAGTTCTTCATTCATATTTAAAGCTTCATCATTTCCATTTTGTTGCTATTGGATGTCTTTCTATGGGTTTCTCGTTTACTTATATGAAATGTCTGCTTTTCAGCCTTTTATGTACGCCCGAGGGCAATATGCCATGCCATGCTAAGTGAGCAGTGTCTTATGCTAAAATGAGGGTGCATGGAGTGCAGGGTGTGTCCTAATGCTCAGAAGTATCACTCATATAATGGGTCAAACATTGATGTAAAAATATTACATAAATAAGATTAAGGATCTAAGTACTTTGAGCGATTTTCATCCTTGCTTTACTACATGCCACATGTGATCTAACATGCATAAAAAATGTCTGAAAATAGAGTTGGGTCTTCCTGGTATATTGATGAAGAAAACTAGAAGAATCCAGAAGCAAATCAAAATCGGAAAACATGCTAAAAACCTTGTGAAAAGTTGCTGTGTGTAACAGAAAACAGGCAGGTGCGCCTGTATGGTGCGCTAGACTGGTGCTTCAGTCTGGTGCGCCACCTATGTGCTCCTATGTGGGTCAGAAAGATGTGCCAAAGAAAATACAGAAATCTCTGCAGTGCAATGTCACATATAAATGCGTTCCAGAAAATTGTGCAATGCAAAATCCTTTGCAAACTCGGAAAACATACTTTGTAAATCTAGAAAAATGCAAGTATGAAAAGATTTATGGACCTTATGCTTAAAGGCTAATAGCCTCACACAAGATCACACCCTATTCATGCTAAATGAATGCAACAAGGTTCAGCCATGTCTCCTGGATCATAGGCTGATGCATAAGATTCTCCATATTGGAGTAAGGGGCAATCAGCCTTCCAGAACTTAGCCATGGGCTGAAGATACAAAGTGTAAAACAACTTAGAAAACAATATCATTTGAGGCTGAAATCATGCATGCAAAATCTTGAAATATCAGAGAATCAATACCAAAAGAATCAGGCTCAAAGTCATCCGGGAAACCATGCAGATGGGGATGCAAAAGAGGATGATCTGCTCTCTGACCAGTCTGGTGCACCAGAATGGTGCTCTGGTGTGGTGCACCTCTTTGGTGCACCAGTTAGGTGCTCCAGAATGGTGCGCCCCAGAAAATCTGAATCGAACTGCACTCTGGTTCAGAATTTGGTCCAGATTTCAAAGATAAGTGATCATTTATTAATCCAGATTAGTTTATACAAATGATAAGAGACTAAAACATGATGAAACAGTAACAAATGAATATCTTTTATCATTTACTTCCAAATCATATCAAATCATGGGTTCATGGCTGAAAATGCTTGCATGAGATCCTATTGCATAAGAAATAAGTGAATGAATTCAGTAACCAATATACATATGATGGACACATAAAGGACATATCTACTGTATATTTCCTAGCATACATGTGTATGAATCATGGTTCATAGTGTAAGGAAATAAAGAGGAAAGACTATTTGCAGAAATATTATAATGCAGAATTTTCTATTCAGATTTTACATACAGAATATCTTATACATGGGGTAATTATCTCATCATGAATCTCATGTAAAAAACAAGGAAAAAACAAAGAGTTTATATGAAGTGCCTGGCATTTCTTATTCAGTGCAAGAGCTAAGATTAAAGATAAAAAGAAAAGAAAGGAACCTACCTTGTCCAAGTGTTCCTTCTTAGAAAACCCAAGATAATATAATCCTTGTTGCTTTAGAAGGGTTGGAGATGCTTTAAAATGCAAAAGGATGCTCAAGAAAATGAGAATAGGTTGCTGAAATCAGTATATGACTTGCTCAAAGTGCTCTCTTGGATCTGGATAGCTTGAACAGGGGTCCCAAATGGCTGCCTATGGGGATCCTTACATAGGATTTTTCAAGGGTAACTCCTATGGAGTGTAGGCAGCCTCGTAAACGACGAGTCTGGCGCAGATTCCATGGCATATCCGCTGGTGGAGGTTACAGACATGGGAGGTGGAAAGCCAGCAGTCAGTAGCTTGAAAAGGGGCTGTGCGCCAGCTTGGTGTGCCACTGTAGTACTCCTGTTCGGTGCTCCAATCAGGTGCTCCACATTGGTGCTCTAACTTGGTACTCTCCCCTTCCTGTCTGAATTTCTAATTGGATTGTGGGCTTGCTATAGGTTTGTGGTTGGTTTAACTGATGGGATCGGGTTTGGCATATCCAAACCAACATTTGGAAAATTTATCTATGAGCCACCTCAAAATCAGGGTGTCTATACCTATAAATGTACACTTAATAGTTCTAGATTCCAATTTTTCCCTTAATTGTTTAGGAATAAGTACATGGGTCATACAACCCCATTACCGTAAATAATGTAAATTGGGCTTTACTCCAGTTCACAACTAATAAGGTGTGGTAGGCACAAATTTGGAGGGGACTCTATTCGAAACATGATTTGCTGTAAGTAAAGTTTCTCCCCAAAATTCTTTAGAGAGACCTGAATGTGAAAACATGCATCTAACAAAATTCATTAAAGTTCTGTTTTTCCTTTCCGCCACACCATTTTGTTGTGTTTATAAGGCATTGTAGTTTACCTTTTAATTCCATGTATTTCACAATACAGTTCAAATTCCTTTGAATTGTATTTTCCTCCCCTATCTGACGATAACACCTTAATTCTCTTCCAAGTTGTTTTTCTACATCCAACTTATATTTCTTAAAACACGTCAATACTTCACTTTTATGAGATATTAAATACACATAAGAATATCTTGAAAAATCATCTATGAAAGTCACAAAATATTCCTTATAATTATATGTTTTAACACTAAGTGGACCACAATTACGAGTCACAAAATCATCTATTTAAGCCTAATAATTCATCTGATCTATATCCCTTTCGAAAGGATTTCTTAGTCATTTTTACAACTAAACAATGTTGACATTTTTCAAATTCTATATTATTCATATAAGGTAACATATTCAATTCTATCATATGTTTCAGTTTATGCATGTAAACATGAACCAATTTTAAATGCCACAATTCACATTCCGTTAAATAACACAAGGTATAACCAGAAGACACTTCAATATTATTCATTTCAACATTAACCATAGGAATACAAAACAAGTCATGTTCCGGTACATAATTTCCCATAGCAAAGACATTTTTGTCTTTACTTATGGATACACGTTTGTTATAAAACCGAACTTCCAAGCCATTTTCCATAAGAGTGCCGACTGATATCAGATTCCGCCTCATTCCAGGTGCATAAAGGACATCTTTCAGAACCATAACGTTGTCCCCCTAGTCCAAACAATAGGTGCCAACTCCTTCCACATCTAGATAGGTATTGTTGCCTATATAGATGCGTTGTTCCTTAGGACTGAATTCTTTAAATGATTCCAGACCTAGTTTTGTTTTGGAAATGTGCCTTGTGGCACCAGAATCAACCAACCATTCATTTGAATTTGAAGCAACAACATTATTACACTCTACAATGCCGACAAAAACTTTCTCGTTCTTCGCATTTTGTTCCGAGATCTTGCCTTTATTACCATCCTTTTTCAAACAGTTTCCCTATAGTAACCAAATTGGTCACAAGCATGACAAGAACCTCGTGGTTTCTTTCCTTGCGCTTGGTTTGGCTTATAGTTGTTTTTTCTTTTATTATTCCTGGGCTTCTGAAATGCGGCATTTGCTTCTTCCAGATTGGATTCATAACGTTTCCGGCTAGTCATTATTTCCTGTTCCGTACTCAACCTAGCTGACAATTCAGAAAGTTGAAGTGGGGTTGACCTAAGAGATGTGGTTACCTTATCAAAATTATGTGATATGCTATTTAATATTGTAGCTATTTGCAGTCTTTCTGGTATGGGTGTTCCTACAGTAGCTACGTCCTTTGCCATGACTATCATGTTATTAACATGTTCCATTACATTTTGTTTCTCCGACATTTTGCAAGAGTTATACTTTTGAAAAAGAAGCTGAGTGTTCATCTCAGATTTTTTGTCATATTTCTCTTTCAAAGCATTCCACTGTGTGTAAGCAGTAATGTAAATTTCGAAACATTTAATTAAACTATCCTCCATAAACATGAACATATGACTTTTGACTTTCTTATCTTCATATTTTCATTTCCTAACTTCAATTTCAGAAATGTTATTTCCTCTCGGAGGATTAGATTCAATTACATGTTCCAAATTGTCATATTCTAATGCATGTTTTATTTTCCTATGCCACATCTCATAGTTAACCCCATTCAATTTCTCAATTTTTGCCATTTCAGTTGACTACAGTTTGCTAGCCATTTTGCTACAACAAAAAAGAAATTTCCAAATTTAAAATTTTGTCTCTCAACAAAAAAATTTAAATTACTAACAAGAAATTAAATTCCAGAAAATTATTAAATTTTATAATAACTTTCAAAATAAATTTCTACTAAAAAATAAATTCCAGAAATTTATACAATTTCAAAATTAACAATTTGATGATCGAACAATGTTTTAATTTCAGAAATCCAATAAAATTCCAATTTCCCAACCTAAATCATGCAAGTACTATTTAAAACAAACAAAGATTTATTTACAGATTTCCAACAACAACATATTTTTTTTAAAATTAATTAATCAATATTAATTCCTAAATCAAGCAAATAACTATATTACCAATTTCTTTCCTTTTATTTATTCTCAAACAAGCAAGTAAACAAATCAAAAATTTTCAATTAAATAACATGCATTCAATTGAAGAAATAATAACAAAATTTCCTTATTATTATTTTATTTTATTTATTTATTTTATTTAATTTTTTTTCAACCCCTAACCTCCACCGATGGCAATTTCCAGTGGGCAGAGGAGTACGACGGCGGGGAGGCACGGGTGGCAAGTTGTAATCTCCGACGGAGCTGCAGCGAGCCGAAGCACGGTGATCGCTGTGGTCGTTCGAGCGGCGGTGCTCGCGGGGAGGCAGCGGCGATTCGCGGTGGAGACAGAAACCAAAGCGGGAGAGGGTGCGAGGCTACGCACGGCGGGTGCGAGGTGACGACGAACCGCGAGATGCACTGCGACTGCGCAGGAGAGGCGACCATGGTCGGGTGATGGGTACGACAATCGACGTTGGGGTTGGGCGGCGGTGGGCGGTGTCTGTCCACGAGGTCAGGGAAGCACAACGGCGGATGGCGAGCTCGGACACGGTGGTCGAACGAACGCTCTGATACCACTGATGGTTTTCGTCCGTCGACGAGGAGGAAATTCCAACGGGTAGTGGATTTGGGGGCTCCGATGATGGTCAAGAAGGAGGAAGATAGATCTAAGACCTTTTGCTTGGGTTAATCCTTTCTACCTTCTCCTCTATTTATGGGGATAGCTTCACCATCCCTCCGCCCCTCTTCTCTAAGGCTCCCCTTGTCATTCAATTTCGGCCAATAAGGCCTTGTAATCGTCGGAGTAAATTCGACCATTAAAGCTTGGATTTACTCCGACTATTGATTACCAAAAAGAAGAAACATCCGACCATTCCTCCCCTCCTTCCTTATTTGTTCTTCCATGGTCTTTAGTGAACACACATTTACACCTTGGACTATGTATTATTGCTTATCAATACAAGTCTACCTCCAACAACCTTGTAGGTACAAAACCAATTTTTGTTGCAAGTCATATGATATGTACAACCTGAGTCTAAAATTTAATCATCTTTCAACCTACATGGGTTACCTCTACGGAATCCTCCTTGGACTTATCAAAATAACCCTTCCTTGAATTCTTTTTGTGGTAGTTATGGTGTTTAGTCTTTCACTTAGACTTTGCCTTGTTTTCCTTTTTATTTGTTGAATTTCATTCCATATTCTTACCCCTAATATACTTAGTACTTCAACCTTCCCATCACTAGCAATAACACCTGTTAATTCTTTATCCATCAGATCTTTTGAGAATAAAGATGACTTAATATCCATCATAAAAATATCATCTCTGTCATATACAAGAGTTTCTTTGAAATGCATACAAGAGGGCAGTAATGAATATAACAACAAAGCCTAATCTTCATCTTTGATATTCTCGTTTGTATTTTTTAAATCCATGATTATAGAACTAAAATTATTAAGATGTAATTTAGTGAATGTACGTTTGACCATACAAAGCATGAATAATTATTACTTCAAATGCAATCAATTTGCGTAAATCTTTGTCATGTAAAGAGATTCCACCTTTAGTTAGGAACCTTTTGTGCAAACTGTATTGTTCTTTCTTTTGACAAACATAATTGTAAGTTTGTTAGGGCTTTCTTGTTCATATCTGACTTCTCATCATCACTCATTGATTCTAATTTATTGTTCTTTCTTTTTAACACCTTTAATACTCTTTATTGAACCAAAACTGCACACATCTTCACTTGTCACAAACCAAAGTTGACATTTTGATTATATTTCTCGATCTCAAACTTTATTGTCGTCTTCATACATAGATCAAAATCCATAATAAGAAACTCTGATACCAGTTTATTGGGAAAACCTGTCTATATGTATGAAACACAATCAACTAGAAAATGAAGAAAGGAAGAACACAATAATAAAAGTAAACATACAAACATAAGGATGTACGAGATTCGATCAGAATGATCTATGTCTTCAGGATTGAGAGAGAAAGATTCCATTATATGATGAGAGCAATGGTACAATAAGGAAAAGCCAAAAATTATAGAAATCCCATTGTTAAAGAGTTGCCAACATTGCTCTCTCAAATAAAGGCAATAAAGACTAAAGATCGAAGAAGATTAAATATTGTGTCCTAGTATCTTTTAACACACATATACATGATATAAGCAAATCCTTAAATCCACATAATATGTCTTGTATGATGCAATTGCCTAAATAGATTACACACTCATCAAACTCAAAAAAAAATTAAAGTGAAAAGACCAAACAAACTCAAAATAGGTTAATAATTAGTAGAGAGACCTAATTGGTACAAGCCTATGTTTAAGACAAATCGATGACTAAAGGATACAACAGTTGTTTGACCATGGTTTGTACGTGTTTATGAAATCATTTTAGAGCATAACAAACAACTCAAACCAATCGACGTTTAATGGAAAGACAATATTTATTTAATCATAACTTTCAATGTAAAGCTACCACATTAAAAAAACACATTTGGACATTTGAATGCATCCTATATATTATACAAATAAAAAACTTTTTGACTGGTTTGTCTTGGGGAATGTTTGCACTAGAAAAATCTCAAATATGAGTTTAATACAAAATATATTCCAAACCTTAGGGAAAAAGATCTTGTTTAGGGTTGTATGTGGGTTTAATTTCACTCGTTAATTTGATCCAACCAAATCTATTAGGAGCAGGTTAGGATAGAGGTTTTGTCTAATCATTCACCAATTAACTTGTTGCCTGCTTAATAATCTTCTTAGTGGATAAAGGTACAAGTAGACTACTTTAGGTCACCCACTACCTGTTAACTTGGGAGTATATATGTAAACTGTATACAATTATATTTGTAAAACTTAAAAGTCTAAAATGCAATAGTACAACCATACTAGTCGTCACTCCCACTCCACACTCACTCGCTCTCTGCTTCTCTCAATCCCATTGCTCCTCAGTCCTCTCATCGGTCCATCACTAGAAGAATGACAGCACAACAAACCACTCCTATTCGCTCGCTCTCTACCTCTCCCACTACTCGTCAGTCGTCACTCCTCAGTCGTCTTGCTTATCCTTCACTAAAAGAATGACGACATGACAAATCACTCCTACACCTTCGCCCTCTGCCTCTCTCACTACTTGTCAGTCATCACTCCTCAGTCCTCTTGTTGGTCTATCACTTGGAAGAACGGCGCCACGGTGGACCACTCCTACTCGTCTACTCTCCAAGTCTCCTATTGCTCACTCCTTAGTCCTCTTGTTGATCCTTGACTTGGAAGAATAGTGCCACAATGGAGTTAGATTTGCTTTACCCAATCCTCTCTTTTCTCTCACGATCTCAAATTGTTAAATGCTCGAACAGGTTCTTCTCATCTTCCTCCCATTTTTTATGTAGGGTTTTTTATGTTGTTTGATGCTGGGTTTCTTCTTATCGATCCTACTAGTTACCACCCCAATTGTCATTGGCGACCACCACCTACCATCAAACAGGTTTGGTTACTGATGAAGAAAGTTTTATTATTTCTTATGTTCCCTTGTAATTTTTGTATCCTAATTCTAGATATTAGTGATTGAAATGTTGAGTTACTAGATTTTACTAAAATTTTGTTTAAAATTACCTATGTTATATTTCCTTTTTCTTAATTCTTTTATTTTATTTCTAGATACATGTCAAAAGAAGAACCAATTAATGTTGATTCTTCCATTTTATTGAACAAGAACGACCAATAACAACTACAAGCAAAAAGAGAAAGACAAGGTAGTTAAAGTTGGATGTATGGAATGATTTTATCAAAATCGTAGTTTATGGAACTACTAGAATAAAAAGATTTTGCAAGAACATATGTCCTGTGAAAGTCCTCACCACGTCCTCACTAAGTCCTTGCTAACGCCTATTGCGAAGACATTACGAGGACTATCTATCATCGAGAAAAAATAAGTAGCAAAATCGATATTGTGAGGACATCTGTTTACAATGTCCTCGATAATTATAGCGAGGAGATTACAAGTAATGAAGCTTTCGCAATTTCCTTGCTATGTCCTCGATATCTTCTCACAATATAGTCGTTAAGTGTTCGCTAAATATGAAATAAGTTTGTCGCTGTTCCAAAAATAGTAAGGACATGGTGAGGACATGCCCTCGTTATTCTTAGTTTAGACGATTGTTTTAGTAAAGACTTAGCGAGGAATATATAAATAATACAAAGGGAAAATGTAATCATTGGGGTATTGAATATATGAATAGTCTTAAAGATGAAACCACAAATTTATATGGTACTCAAACATCTCCTAAAAGTAAAGCAAAATGACCATCAAATGTTAATCACTACTGAAGAGGAAAAAAGGTTCAATGACAACACAACTGCTTAGGCTTTTTTTTTTTAGCCAAGGTGCAAGGTTGGTGTGACCATGCCTGTCCAGGGATCCGACGAGGAGTCGCACCAGAGGGAGGAGGCCACAACCAAGGCAGGATGGTGATGGCACAGGATAGGATAAAACGAAAAGAAAAGGAGTCGTTACCTAGTCTTTTAAGGGAAAGACGGGGAAAACCACAAAAGATTGATTACATGAGATGCAAATATGAAGGCCAGATATCTACTAACTAGAGGATGGGTAAAGATTCTTATTACGCACGGGGAAGGTGTTAGGCACCCCCGTACGTTCGATAAACTTGGTCTTTCTAGTCTAATTCACTTGCTAAAAGCTGAATAAATACTTGCTAAGCCTAGATTGTGCTCTAATCATGCTAATATGAATGCCAAGACAAGACTAGATGGAAGTGCGAGATGGTACGCTAAAACTGCGAAGCGATCCACACAAAATGATGAAATCATGAAACACGACGCGACAAAGAAAATCACATGAAATGACAAAGTTTTTAGCGAGAATGGCTCAGAAAATCATACAGACCTCAAGAGAATCAAAAATGCAATCAACTCAAATCATTAGAATCCTAAAAAATATCGTGGGAATCAAGATGGAAAAACTACAAAGAAGACCGCGTAAAACAGGTAAATAGTGACACATGAAGAAAATTACATAAAATGACAGTATTTTTGGGAAGAACGCTTTGGAAAACCACATTAATATCAATAACATCAAAAATTCAACAAACACAAATCATCAGAATCATGGAAAACATCGCGTAAATCAAGGTGGAAGAATTGCGAAGAAGTCCACGTAAAACGATCAAATGATGACATATGATGAAAATCACATAAAATGACAATGTTTTTGGAAAGGATGTCATAGAAAATTACATCAATATCAAAATGATCAAGAGTGGGGTCAACCCGAGTTATCAGGATTAGAGAAAAGGTCGTGAAAATCAAAAAAAGGAAAATAATTCGTAATTGTACCAATGTGGGCTTTTAGGTCAGTTAGTGTATGCCCTCAGGCAATAAAATCCAAATAAAATCAAAAAATCCGAGAATACAGAATAAAAGGATCAAATCAAATGTCGGGCAAAGAAATCTGAAAACGGCATGAGGAAAATCCACGAAAGAAACACATAGGATGCAGGCTTACTTAAAAAGGGTGGACTGATGCGTAAATGTAATGAAAATTATGAAAAATGCATGAATATGTACTTAAATGTGTAAAAGATGCTGAGGAATAACTTAAACAAAGGTTATGCATGACTTAATGCAAGAAGTAACATGCATGTGCATGAATTGGTGGCATTGGGGCAATTTGGTCATTTCAACTGTCAGATGTGATAAATGCATGTATGGAGACGATGCATGGTCTGAGATATGCCAAAATGTATGTGAAATGTCAGGAAAATGTTATTTGCAAGAAAACATGAAAATGACAAGGTCTTAAAAACAATAAAAGGATGTAAATGTAGTAAAAGGCAAGTACAAGGATCAAAACGCAAAATTCATAAAAAAAAAAAAGGGAAAACCTAGGTTAGAATGTATTCATTGACTTCTATCCTAGTGTGCAAATGATGTATTAAATGAAAATGTGGCACTAAGATGTGTGAAAATTGCACCTTGATAATTTCCTACGAGTTTAGGTTCTAATGTACAAAATTCACACATAAAGTGCAAATGTGATTGAAATGTGTAATTAAAGATCATTTTACAATGTCAACATGATATTTAAATGAAATCTGTAATTAAGTGCAAAATTACAAATAAAAGCAATGGAAAATGTTAAAAATGAGTGTGAAAATAATTAAAACCTTAAATGATGAATTTGAAATTAGTCGAAGGGTTTTGATGTAAATTTCCCCCACTCATGACTGTATATTGTGAATCTAGGGGCTTACATGCAAAATTTCAAGACTTAAATGTGATAAAAAATAAACTATTATGATGATCAATGCGTTTATGAAGTCTTTCAGGGTTCAAAATGCAAATTTTACAAAGAAAACTCATTTTCCAAAGTTTTGGGGGATCAGTGCAAAACTTCAGGACTTGATTGCAAAGAAAACGTGATTGCAGGAGTTCATATGTGAAAAAATGAACATTTATAGGACTAAAATGAAATTAAAACTAAACAAGATAACACATGCAATATTTACAATGAAAACAAAACAAATGCAATTTTAATTAAAAATACAGGGATTTGAGAGTAAATTCATGGGACCTAATTGTAATGTTTTAAAACTATAAAAGTTTAATTAAAAGAAAAGTAAAAACTATCAATCACCGTCGGCGATTTGAAGATCGCCGCCGCCGCCGGCCTAGGAGGCCCATTTGAGCCCTCCAGGCGACTGATCAGCGACTTGAGGAGCGGAGAAGCTGGAGTAGGAGATGAGGGGATCCAACGGTGCTGATTGAGCCCTCAATGGTCGGAAAGCGCCGTCGATCTCCCCCTGGTCGGCATTCTTCTCAGACAACGAGACTCCAACTGCGGTGCGTCTGGAGGTAATGGCTCGGCACAGTGAAGACTGGGGAAACTCCGAGGGGTCTTAACGAAGCGTCTGGAGGGGTCGGTGAGGATTGGGATTGGCTGGAGTGCTCCTCCAGTTTTCTGTGTCGAAGATGATGATGGCGGAGGTACGGGCGGCGCTCTGGTCTCTGGAACAACTACACAGTGGCTTGGCAAGGTTCGTGACGATGTGGTGGGTCTTGTAACGGAGGTTTTGCGCGGCGGCGGCGTCTGGATGGTGCATGGGGTCTCGACGGCAGTCGACGGGACTGCAGTGGCCCTCTCAAGCATGGGGGGCCTGAAGGACCTCTCCCGAGTGTTGGGAACTCAAGGAGGAGGAGGAGGAAGAAGGGAGGAGAGGCCCGCGGAGCCTGGCCTGGCCTAGGAGGCCTGTACACTCGTCGATGGTGGTGAACCCACCATTGGAGGAGGGGGAGATGATTGGCAAGGCAGCCTACTCTGGCTAAACTCGTCTAAAAGGCTAGGGGGATTCTACGGGCCTAAATATGCATGATTTAAAACTGGAAAGGGAGAGATTACCTGGATAGGGGTTGTTGTTCCTCCCAACAAGACTGATCGACGGCGGCGCTCCTTTGGACCAGCTGCTTTGGGTTGCAAAGGGATGGAGGAGGTGGTCTAGATGCGGGGGAGATGGCTGGGTTGGCTCTGTTTTTGAAACGGGGGTCCTTTATGTGGATTGAAGCGCTGGAAGGAGGGAGTCTACCCCAGAGAGTTCGTCTGTCGACGGCCAGGGACCTTTTAAACTCTGGTGACGCTCTCCCACGCCGTCAATCCTCTTTCCAAATGTTGAGCATCGTTGGATCGGACGTGAGTTGGAGGAGGTTTGGTGGGGGATCTCGCGGAAGGAGGATTGAGCGCCGAAGATCAAGGGATTGCTGCTGGAGATGGCGTCGGAGATTGCAGGCTGACTGCCGACGGTGGGTGTCGCTGGAATTATTTTTGCATTTGTTAAGTTTGTGATTGAAGGATTAAATGAAGTATTGTGCTTGGTTTTAGGCCTACGAGTGGGACTGTGATTTGGGTTTTTTTTAGGTTTTTGTGTTTTAAAGGTTTTTAAGGGATTTTGGGTTTTAGATTTAGGTTTTTAATTAGGTTTTATGATTTTAATTAAAATTTTGATTTTGTGATTTATGGATTAATTAATTGGTTTTAAATTAGGGTTTTTTTAGGATTTTAATTATTTTGGGGTTTTTTAGGATCTAATTAATTGATTAGGGTTTTTAGGGTTTTGTTGTTTTAGGGTTTTTAGGATTTCAAATATTTTAGGGTTTTTGTGATTTGATTAATTGTTTTTAAATTAGGGTTTTTAGGATTTTGTTACTTTGGTGTTTTTAGGATTTTAAATATTTTAGGGCTTTTGTGATTTGATTAATTGTTTTTAAATTAGGGTTTTTAGGGTTTTGTGATTTTAGGTTTTTTAGAAATTTAATTATTTTAGGGTTTTTGAGATTTAATTACTTGATTTTAAATTAGGATTTTTAAGGTTTTTAGGATTTTAATTGTTTTAGGTTTTTTCTGAATTTAAATGGATTAAAGTTTTGTGTTTGAGTTTTAATTTTGATTTAATTAGTTTTTTACTTGATTTAATTAGGGATTTAATCTAAATTTTGGTTTTTATTAGGATTTTGACTTCTTTGATTTTTTCTTGATTTTTGTTTGGATTAGGGTTTCTTTTTAATTAGATTTGATTTTTTAATAGATTTTATTAAGTTTACTTAATTAGTGTTTTAATTAGGGCTTTCACTTGATTAATTTGGATTTTATGTGGATTTAAGTAGATTTTATTTGATTTTGGTTTTAATTGGGGTTTTTATTTGATTAATTTGGATTTTATTTAATTTTGGTTTTAATTGGGGTTTTTATTTGATTAATTTGGATTTTAAACGTTTTAAATGAATTTTGTTTGGTTTTAATTTTGATTACGTCGGAGTGGACTTGTGTGGGCCTGAATGGGCTTGTGTGGGCTTATGTGGGTTTGTGGGGTTAAGTTGAGCTAGGGTTTAGGATTTAGGTTTGAAAGTCGCAACCAGAGTATCTTTCGAGATGAGTCTGCTGTCAAGTGATTGCAAAATCGGAGTGTCTACAGTTGGTAAGAAAGCTACTTATTCAAATTTGCCATTTTGATTCCTCTTTATTTTTTTCTATAAAACATTTTATTATTAGAGTATCAACTTGTTCTTATATCTAGATATTTCCCTTTTTGTATTGTTTTAGTAATTTCAATTTTTATATTTTGTAAGTTCACTAAATTGACTTGAAGGGGTGTTATTCGAAAAATAGAATGCAAGAGTTACTTTCAATATATTTTGTGTTTATCATTAAACTCTAAACTTTTGAATCATGGAATTGGTTAAGTTATTTTGTGTTTTATTATATTTTTGATACTCTACACTTTTGAATTGTGGATGATGATTAAGGCATTTTGTATTTCGTTGTGTTCTTAAGAAAACTTTAAACCTTTGAATCATCAATCATTAATGATGTGATTAATTAATATTATGATTATGTTGTTGTTAATTTTATTATTATTCTTAGATGAAAACAATGAATCAATGATAAATAATGATGTTGTATTGTGTTAATGTTAGAATTATTCTGATTATATACTGTTAAATTTATTATTAATCTTAGATGAACACAATTTGATGTTTTTATGGGTTGTTGTTATATTAACAATCTTTTTATGATATGGTTCAATTTTGGACTTAATTTAGGTCATGAAATAGTATAAATTTTTATTTTAAAAAAATATATAAAAACTCTTTCATTTAACCAATAAACATGTACCACTAACCATTAACCAAACACGTGGTAGATAGAATAACAATGAAGTTTTTTTTGAGTCCAGTCAATATCCAATCCATTGCCAGTCAAGAAGGAACAGATGAGGATAAGGATAAACCTCGAATCAAATCCAACCTCACTCACCCACAGCTTGTCTTGGACCTCTCAAAACAACAAGTCAACATGATCGCGTGTGTCAAATTTGGACGGATTGGTCCAGCGCCGTCCATCGGCGTCTGCATAGATCTATCATTTTCACGCTGGACTAGACAATTTGGTTTTGAGGAGATCAGAAGAAATGTGACCCTGAAAGAAAGAGGAAAATTATCGGTTCACATGTTTAACATAATGGGACGATCTTGACCATTTGAACTTTGAAGTTCATTGTTGTCTTTTACATAGCAAAGTATAGGATTCCCAATTCTATAAATACTTCCTCTTTTCTCAAAAAAAAAGAAAAAAGAAACCCTCTATAAATACTTCCTCCAACTCTCTCGAACTCATCATAATATAGGCGTTTATTAATGCAAAAAGTATAAGCATTTATCATCCCTTTGATTAGTGTTCTTACACCCTTTTAGCTTTTGTCTCCCACTCTGTCAAGAAAGCCGAGTCAACGCATGGATTCTGTACTACGCACCATTATCATGGCTACAATTGCCTTTCCTACTCTTATTATGGCATCTGTACTTCTCTATGTTTATTGGATCTCACCGCTTATTGTCCACAGAAGAAATCTTCGCAATGGGCTCGTTGGTCCAAGGCCGAGCTTCCCTCTTGGTAATCTCAAGGAAATATCTGAAAAATCCAGTGCAATGTCGTCTTCTTCATCAGTTGTCGGGGCCTCAGAAAAACCACATGATATACTCTCTAAGGTGTTTCCCCACTACACCAGATGGAGAAAAACATATGGTATGCATTGAAATTAACATTAGAACTCTTGCACTAGCTAGTGTCAAATATGTGTTGAGTATATATGTTTTTATGTAATTTATAGCATTGTTTCTTAAAGAAGAAAGGTAATATATTGTGCAGGGAACGTATTCATTTACTGGCTTGGGACTGAGCCATTCTTGTACGTTGCAGACCCTGAATTTCTTAGACAAGCAACTTCTGGTAGACTAGACAAATCTTGGGGAAAACCAGACGTTTTCAAGTACGACAGAAAACCCATGTTCGGGGAAGGGTTGATAATGGCCGAAGGTGTTCCGTGGGCTTATCATAGAAACATAATTGCTCCAGCCTTTTCATCGACCAACTTGAATGTAAGATCTCTAAAAATCTTTCAATTCTATAGCTATTGAATCCAATTGTATTATCGAAAATCTCATCATATTTACCATTGTTATTCACAAAAAGACGTCTATAAGTGTCTACGAAGGAAAGGATTGATAATGGCCGAAGGTGATCCTCCCCTTCTCTCTTTCTTCCCGTTGCTACCACCGCCTCTCCTCCTTCCTCCTCTCGTTGCCACTACTGCCTCCCCTCTCTCCTCCTGCTATTGATCGCTGACCTCTCCTAACTTCCTCTCACCCGTTGTGTCTACAATTCCTCCTATCAACACCACCACGTCCTCTTCGTCCTCCTCCTTTTGCCACTGCCGGCTCCCCTTATTCCTCCTCCTGTTGCTGTCACCATTGTCAATCTTCCCCAGCCTCCTCTTGTTGTTGTCGCTATCATCATCGTTGCGTCCCTGTCCCTTCCTACGCACTACTCTTCCTCTTCCTCTAGTGTTTCCATCTTCCTCCTTACAATTGTCTCGTGTACCAACGTCTCTCCTATGTACCATAAGGTCCACTGTCGTCATTCCTCCGTCTCTATCGGATCCCTTCGTGTACCAACGGCCTCTCCCATACCATGCTGTCTGCCACCTCCGTGTACCGTAATACAAATCGAGGAGGGAGTGGGACGAATGTTAAAATCACAACTGTTATTTTTGCACCTACAGGAATTCTTTCCTGCAAGCGCCTACACAAAATAAGTAGATAGAATCATAATCATGCACATAAAATTCCACATGAGGTTATTGTTGTTAAGTGTCGGTTCATATTAGAACAACCTTTTATTAAATATGAGATTAATTCTTGAGATTGTAGTTAATTATCATGTTTTGTAAGAAAGATACACACACACATATATAGTAATAATCTAGTAGGATTCATCCCTACTTAAGATAAGTGGGATTCTTAATCTTAATCATTCATCTTCGTCTTAGTAATTACTATTTAAATAATAATAATTTAAAAGAATTCTATTAAATAAGGAGATAGTTACAGTAACCACCTTTTTGATTAAATCAACCTTAATACGTAAATGTAACAGTTGAAAATTTAGAGCCTTACTTATTTAAAGTAGAGACAGATCCTATCAGAAAATTGACACACACGCACACACACATATAGAGAGAGAGTGTGTGTGTGAGTGAGTGAGATAGTTAATATCAGGAAATGTCCGTTCTTACTTTTAGATTGTAAGGTCCTTAATCCTATTTATCCATTATAAAAATCATCTATAGATTTAATTTTAACTAAAACCAGAAACTACTATAAAAACCATCAAAAATTTAAATTTCAAAATTCAAAATCTCTCCCACCATCTTATTATTAAAACCCATTCTCCTTCCCTCATCCAAAAAAAAAAAAAGGTAGAAAACTACCCTCCCCACCCCTTGACGCCCTCCTAGTCCGCCCCTTCCGCCTCCCTTGCCCTCTCCTTCGCTGCTCCCTCCCCTCCTGCCGCAATCCTCCTCCCTCACGCCACCTCCACTCTAGGACGCCCTCATCGATACGATGCCCCCTTGCCACAACCCCCTATCCAACCCCGATGCCCACCTTGAAGCCCCTATGCAGTCTTCGACCCAATGCTCTTCCTCACACCTCCACGCAGTCTCGACCTAGCACCGCTGCCTAGTCCCAACCCGAAATCCTCCTTATCACAGATCTTCAACACCTCCCGTCGCTCGCCCTCCATGCCCGTCACCTACACACACGCAGACACACCCCCCCCCCCAAAACCC